>BOPM01000446.1:78496-89163 GCA_022179025.1 Porites australiensis | reverse complement strand
GAACATTGAATGTTCAACTGGAAATCTTTAAGGTGTTGATGAAGGACGGAGAATTTACCTGTTTTGATGACATTTTAGCCAAGATCAAGCAGCTTTCTGAAGCCGAAAAGTGTATGATAACTGAATTCATAACCCTATGTAAACTTCTTCTTTTAAATCCAGCAACCAGAGCAGCAGGCGAGAGATCCTTTTCTTCTGCTCGGAGACTGAAAACGTGGCTACGCTCGACGATGACACAAACAAGATTTAGCAATCTGACAATACCTAATACCCACAAGCAGAGAACAGACAAACTTTGTCTTATAGATGTTGTCAATGAGTTTGCAGCTCTCAATGAAAACCGAAAAAGCAACTTTGGCACCTTCAAAGAATCCGACTTAAAAATGTCCGGGTGACACTCATCCGTTGCGTCTGTTGGGTTTAGCTTAGAAGTTATATAGTCCATTCATTTAAATTTGGTCAGACGTGAAGGCCAGTTTGTTACACGTTGTTTTATAAGAATTAAAAATTAACTTCACTTTTGGCAGTTTTAGATCCATTTCTAGCCACTTCAGAAGACTTCAATTTCCAATTTTCCAGGGGGAGCATGACCCTGGACCCCCCTAGTTGGCTCACCCTAACGCGTTCGCATTAGCCCCCCCACTTGAAGCTACTTGAAAATCTGCTCCGCCGGCCCTGACTACTCATCCCTGTACTTGTAACCAGGGGTCAATTTATTAAAACTTTTACACGTGTAATTTACAAGTGTAGCCATTGTTTTAGAGTCTGAGAACAATAGCTACACTTGTAAATTACACGTGTAAAAGTTTTATGAAATTGGCCCCAGCGTGGTTTGCCTTGTCGGTTTGAATCATTTGTTTGAACCTTTTAGAGGACTATTGGAATAACAGAAAGCTACATTTATGACGAGGGAGTTCTCCGCTAAACTTAGTACATAATCGGCTGTCGGTAATTCCTTGCGATCTCTTCCGTCTTAGTGGGTTCCAGTCCTCGCTCCTATTCTTTTAAATCCGCCACGGTCCGAACAGCTGTTCCGTTGTGACAAAGAGCGGCAGAAAATTTACCCGATAAGTGATGATCCCTCAAGATCGTTGCGTGAAGCATCGCTCCATTACAGAACTCGACTCGCACCGAAGTCGCCGTTTAGTCATGTGTGAACAAAATCCCTGTAGACCCGGTAGGGATAACGCAAGAGCTATCCTGCATAGTGTAAACATAGCTTCATTCTATTAGCCGTCACTACTGAAACTGAATCAACCCTGGAAGGGTTGTGAAGGCCCCAATATGAAAGAGAAGGAGATACTAGTCGTCTCCGTAAGAGGTGTGAATTGTAATTTTATATTTCATAGCTTTTTTACGATATCCTCGCCCCATGTCAAGGAATCTGGATTCCGGTGTCCGGAAAATTTGAATTTATTTTTTAATGGAATCCGAAATCCTAGGCTTTGAAATCCAGAATACAAACCAACGAAAAGCCGCCTGGTTAGCTCAGTTGGTAGAGCGCCGGTCTGCCGAACGGCCGAGGTCGCGGGTTCAAACCCCGGCTCGACCAACACTTAGGGTCTTTAAATAACTGAGAAGAAAGTGCTGCCTTTGTAATGACATCTGCAAATGGTTAGACTTGCTAGTCTTCTCGGATAAGGACGAAAAACTGTAGGTCCCATCTCACAGCACTTTCACTGGTTTGTTCTTGTGGGACGTAAAAGAACCCACATCACTATTCGAAAAGAGCAGGGGTCGCGTAGACCTCGGTGGTGTGGCCAACCTTTACGGGTTGTGGGATTGGGTAAGGATGGCACCTTGCATGGGACCTGAGTCCCGTTGGAGAATCCGGAATCCAACTAACGATTAGAATCCGGAATCCAAGCAGAATTGACAAAGAATCAGGAATCCAGTACCTGGAATGCGGACTCCACGCCTTGGAATACAGAATTCAAGAAGGACTTAGATTCCCTTGTGTGGGGTGAATATCCTGTCAGATATCAATTAAGGTTGTTGGTAAGGAACAGTATAATAAGGATAGCCGATAGGTGAGTCTTTGTTGGCGTTTTTCTGCTTCATTAGGCAGCTTAAGCAACAACGACGACGACGGCTATAAATGAAGTTACTTAAAAAGTGAATTCGCGCTGCTTCAAACTTTATCGCTCTTATTCTATCTCCTTCAATTCTTCAGATGTTGGTGAACTTTACTTTAATTCAATTGTAAAGGATTGTATCAAAGTTCAGAAAAAGAAAAAGGAAGTCGTTGTGTTGTGTTCACGTTATGTACAAAACGTGAAATTAGGCAGTTTTAAGTCGTAGTCTTGCAACGACGGCAAAGAAATGTACAAAAACGTCATGCACGTGCAAAGTTGTTGTTTTGCCAATCTAAGGCTGTTATATTTGTTTTTTGCCGTTTTTGTTGCCGTCGTCCTCCTCGTTGCTTAAGCTCCCTATTAACGAACGCTTTATTACCATTCTTTGATTAAGCTGTTGAAATTATGTCCCAGAACAGTGTGAAAGAACATAGCATTACCAGCCACTGCTCGGGATATGGGCCCGCGCTCCTACCCAAAAAGGAAGAACAACACTTGACCCGAGACAGCGGCAAAAATCCAGTCTAAGCAATGTGGGAAAACTCTGGAAATTCCAGTGTCTGATATAGCGAATACTTCGGAGAACTTCTCTTTGATAGATTCGCAATTCAAGGAACGTTAACAACTTTTTACCACCCAACAATTTTCGCAGTTTTGATGTGTGCTAATTCCTTAGATATTGCTTCTAGAGCTGAGAATTGCACTAACTGCTTATTAAATAAGTTAACCAGCTCTTTCAACTTTTGTATACACCTTCTATGGCAGTATGGGTTAACTCGCGTGCTAGGGAAAAATGACACAATATAATGACGTCAGTAAAGATTCGCCTAATTGTATTTCACAATTTCCTTAGCGTGCATCGCACACACTCTAAGGGCCTGTTTACATATAGGTGGGGGACCCCAGGTAAGTGAGGTAACCCGCTTTGGTGTGTAACCCGCCTGTCCATATAATCTCTCATTTTAATTTGATCACGTTTACATGATAGGTGGGGTCACCCCACCTATCATGTAAACGTGATCAAATTAAAATGAGAGATTATATGGACAGACGGATTACTCGCCTATATAAGCGGGTTACCTCACCTACCTAGCTGGGGTCCCCCACCTCCATGTAAATAGGCCCTAAACCGTTTATGTGGCGTCTGCGAATTAGTGCACAATGGGGACTTTAAGATCCAACGACGCGACCGCAACAAGAACGTCAACAAAATAAGAGAAAAAAATTGGTTTAATAGGCAAACAACAACTTTGCACGTGTATCACACTTTTTTGTACTTGTCTTTGCCGTTTCTGCACAACTACGACGTGAAAACGCCTATTTTGCGTTTTATGGAGAACGTAAACAAGCATCAACGAAATTTTATTTCTCTTTCTGAACTTGAATACGGTCCCTTGGAATTCAACTTTAGGAGGGCTCGCCTACATTTGACAAAGTAAGTGGGTAGGAACAATCGCGATAAAGATTGAAAAAAAAAAAAAAGCAAATTCACTTTTTAAGCGCCTTTCTCGTTGACTTCGCGTCCTTGGATCAAGACCCTATTTGATATCGTTTTCGAATCCCGCAGCATTGCAAGGACATATGTCAGCGTTTTGCTCGGCTAGTTTCTTACGCAGTTCGTGATTAGTCTGATTTGAAATTAAGTGTTGACTGGCCAAACACGACTCATAGCTCGTGACAAGAGGGAATGAGCCCGTGATAGTGTGAAACGTGACCTTGGACAGCGGTTTTCCTCGTTCTCTTTCTAGCGTCTAGATTTTGCACTGCATGAAGTTTAACTGAGGAGTTGAGCTGCGCAAATCATACTTTTAGAGTTTATGAAGCTGGTCCATTCCACGCTTATTGAGTAATTAGTTCCTGTGGTTCATGTCTCTGTAGACTTTTTCTGACAGGATTTGATCACATAAGCAGTTTACCATTAAATGGTTTTAATTTTACTCATAAGCCTTAAGGGCAGAATGTGTTTTGTAAATGTGCCGACTGATTTTCCAGCGTCTTCTTTATCTCGCCGATACTGGCTAGCGTCAAAACAAATCAGTAAATTATGATATTCACGGACAAAAAAAAAATACGCAAATGTAGCTGTTCAGGTCCAGGCCTTTTTAAGAAAACCAAAGAAAGTAACTTCCTTATGTTGGGACCGTCACACACACCATTATGTAAGAATCAGACCAATCGTAAGGCGCGTAAGAAACCCCTAAGAAATGCCCGCCTATCAGAAACGCTCACATATACCCTTGCGATTCTGCTGGACATTAAAACGAGCTTTTGTGCGCTAATTCGCAGACGGACTATAACAATGGTTTACGCGATCCCTGGGCCGGCTGCAACGCAGGCTAAATTTCTGTGGTTTTGCATGTCTCTTTAGTAGAGACCTTTAGATTGTAAGACGAGAACGACTACGAGTACGAGATTTGACTTAAAGATTTTTCGCGTATTCTCAAATTATAGACAGCCCCGCGGAAAGCCGTTCATTGCACTTCTCTTTCACCAAAAAAATTAGCACTGTTATCTTTACTGAAGGAGCTTAAACCATCTCCCGGGCGAATAGAAACTTTACTTCAGAAAACAATTTGTATGTAAGTGGTATGGAATGTTGACAGAAATTAATCTGTACATGCCTTACTCGTTTCATAAGTTAGCAAAGATACCTCCTGGCTGTTCTTATTTGGGTCAGTTGGTTATCATTAGAGATATTGTCAAGGGTCTTCTCACTTGACCATATTCATTTGATCGCATAGACTTTTGTGAAAATCTTATCTATGATTGCATGCATTCTTATGAATGGTAGTTTTAAATGTGTTTGCTATTAGAGGCATCCTGTACTGCAGACGATGTTATTATGTACCCTTATTGTATAAGTAATTGTTCGAGTTTCTGGGAATAAAAGAGTTCAGAAGTGCATTGAGAGCTTTTCATTACTTGTTTCCTTTGAGGGATATGGGGGAGAGAATCGAAGTATTTGTATGTCATTTAAATCACCTGTGGAAGGTGCCAGGAAAAACAAAAGTGCAACAACGTATGTTAAATTTAAAAAGAAAACACCAGTGAGTAAAGAACTAAGTTACATTCTCCGCATAAAATCACATTGGAAACGTAGAAATTGCGCGAAAATAAGCGTATTCGGATAGTGAAAACAGCGCGTTTTCCTGGAGACAAACGTTTTGAAACGATGGAAAACATCTCATTAACCGATGGGTGAACGTTGGGGAACACGCTGTTTTCCGGCATTTTCTAGTTGTTCACTGCCCCAGAAAACACGAGAAAACTCACGCAGAATGGCGGAAAACGCCAGTGAATTCTTTGTTTTGCCCCTTGAAAACACCAGAAAACACCAAAAAACGCGATGTTCAGTCACGGGAAAACGGCGGTGAACAACGGAATACGATTCGTTTTTCATGTGTTGACCGTATGTTTTCCGTGTATTTTGCATGCATTAACCGTGCGTTAACGGTCCGGTTAACACCAGTAAAACAAGCGTTTTCCTGGCGTTATCCAAGCCTGAAAACTATCGGATAATGGAACGAATACTTGAATTCACCGGCAAGAAAACGACAGAAAAAGAGTGGATTTTACGACCGGAAAACGCGAGAGAATTTTAGCAAAATGCCGCGTTTTCGAAAATTAACCGAGGGTTTTCCGTAACGGTGAATGCCATATTTCTTGCCGTGAGGTCTAACGCTATAACTTGTTCCCGTTACCACGACACGCTAAAACTCGTAGTAGAATGACGACGGCAATTATGTTTGCCCGCCAAAATGACGTTGGTTCACGCGCGAGCACTACTTAGTATTGAGAAAATCTCGTAGTCGTACTCGTCTCAGAATCTAAAGCTATAGCACACGATTGGTAAAAAAAAATTAATTCGCGCCTTTTTTGACACCGCACGTATTGGCCACCAGCTGCAAATGTTTGCTTCAAGTATTAGTTCATTGTGCCGATTTGCCTTGTTCTTTTGTCTCTGTTAAATTGAACTTTCATTCTCGGTTTATGATGATACGTAATTAAATACAAGTTAAAACCGCATGCTAAAAACTGAGCATAGCCAACTATTGAATGTTTCCCTTGCTTGCTTCGTTTTCCAGCTTTGACTCACGTTGCTTCAGGTTACACCTTACTTTAAAAGATATCATTGTAAGTTATGGGTTTATTGAGGCTGATTATTCTGCAATTGTCAATAAAAGACCGCTGTGATTTTTTTAAATCAACATCATTTCTCTCAGACAAAAGTCTAATCTATGCGGACGCAAGCTCGCCTACTCTTTCGCCTTTGAGCCACATCTCGGCTTGCCCCAAGGCTATGTGGCATCTTATATAAAGAAAATTGAGCAGTCTTTGGTTTTAAAAGGCTTAAATTTCGCTTGAACGCTCTATAGAGGCCGTTTCTGTAATCTGCAGTCCCTAATAAATGCGGCTGTGAAATAAAAAATGAGTTTCTTATTATAATTAGACAAAGGGCTGTCTGAAAGGAAAGCAATCGACTTAATGGCCTACTTCTTTTCAGCAGAATTCGGCTCCAGATATTCAGTTTGTTCTCTAACGCTCTAAGATTGGTAGAGTTATAACAGTTCAGAGGAATTATCAGATCGTGTTTGTTACCAGATTTACGGCTAGAAAACTGCAGCGCAACCGAGTATGTTCCAGAACTTCGCCAAAAGCCTGCTGTATTGGTACATTTTTTTGTCTTGTGTGCGGAAATAATGAGAAAAAAAAATGTTGTCTCAAGAGACAGATTGAAATTGCTTTTGTTCACACTGTCGGCCAGGCGGTGAAAGATCACGTACTCTTCAACTCTGTGGAAAAAGCCATTATTTCCTCTTATCTACAGCCATAACTATAATTATTATTCCATCGATCGGGTACAATATTGAATCAAGTGCTCCACGGTTAACAAAATGATCAGCTCTTGAAAAAGAATAATCAGTTTTAGCCTCAGTCTGCTTTCTTTCTTTTCTTTTTCTATTCTGACTTCTTTTTTCTCTCCATTTTTGTTTTTTTTTTGCTTTTAATCTCATCTATTTCCAAAACCAGATATATAATTATTTCATCTTAATTGTTGTGTATTTGTTTGAGGTCACATTCTTCCAAAGAAAAAGCAATATTTAACAAGTTATCTAAAAACGTTTTATGAGAACTTGTCTGTTAGGAAGTAGTAAACAACTAATACTTGACAATATACTAAAAGAGATACACTGTTTTTGTTTCTTCGGATGTCCAAATCCTAAACTAAAACTTTCCTGGCAAGACCTTTAAGGGGGCAAAAAGGTCTTCTGGATTTCGGTGTATAGAATCGTAAGACGTTACAAAACCTCAAATTCATTACATCGAGAAACGGAACAAAAACGGCGTAGATTAAGATGCCATTTATACATCACTGGTCCATTGAACCCTTTTCGTTGTTTTGAAGCTTAATTCTACAATTCTAAAATTCTCATGGGCATCTTCTGATATTAGCACCTAAGTCATTTCAAGCGTAACCAACCCAACTACGCTGATACTACGCCAAGAAAGTAATGGACTGGGGGTCACTAAACCCGTACAATTCTGGATAGTCCATAGCCTTCATATACGGATGACTGCTTATTTTGTCGGGTCAGAACAAAAACTACCAAAGAGGGGCAGGTAAATAGAACATATTTATCAGAGACTGAGCCTTTATGCAATGTTTGATATAAAGTAATTGGAGCATGTATAACTCGTGCGTAAATGTAGCATGTGCCTAAGCAGCTGGTCTGTGTTCTCCCAGGCTCAAAAGTTTAATTGCGTTACATGAAAAGACTTTTTAGACACTAGATGCATGAAATTCACAAAAATATAGCATCATTGGACAAGGAAAACGAGCTTTAAAATTGCGTGCTGGGAGGTTCAGTTTTTAACAGCGACTAGTACACAACATTTTACATCTCGCAGGGCCGACTTTGGTTTTAGAAATTTTGGCTAGTCGGAAAGTCAAAAACTGATTTGCTGACTTGAAATTAGCTAACTCTGTGATGAAGCCGAAGCCATGTCGAGGTAATAATATATAAAGCATACAGGACTCGATTTTGCCACTTTTATTTTAACTCCAGTCTGTGACTTGCATTCATAAATCAATACCCACCGTGTTTCATAAGCGAAATATTTGGGATTAAAAGACAAAGAAATAAAAAAATCTGAGATAGTTCGTAGAAGGCTAGTAAAAAAAGACCTGAAGGTGATCATGGAAGACGACTGTGTTGAGACACCTCGACAGGATGAAATTAACGTACTGTCAAAATTTTAACAAAAGTCACAGTCAGCAGCGTTTCGTAGTTAACCCATTCAAAAGCGGAGCCGGAGAAAGGGGCGGCCCTTTTCATTGAAATAACAAGAGTCAGGCTACAAGAGCGCTGAGCATGGTGAGCGCTCGGAGGCGTGAAATTCTAATACTAGAGAGCTTAGGCAACCGCGACATCAACGGTGGCGAAAACCTCGCTTAACTGAAGATGCATTTGCGCTGTTTCAAGCTTCCTCGCTCTTGTTCTATTCGTCAAACGTTAGCGAAGTTTTTCTGGAGTTGAGTTCTAAAGGTCTGTATCTAAGTCTACTAAAAGGAAAAAATCGTTGTCTTGTATTCACGTTCTTCATAAAACGCCGGTGAAATTAGGAAGTTTGATGTCAGTTGTAGTCATATGACAAAGCGTGATGCACATGCAAAGTTTTTGCTTTGCTAAGCTAAGCCAATGCTTTTTTTCCGTTCTCGTCAGTTGCCGTCACCGTCGTGGTTGCTTGAACTCCCCAGTGTTATTTAATATAATCGGTTTAAAATCTGACCGTTTTCCATGAAAAAGAAGCGGTTCGGAATCGCAAAAACCTACCGTTCTGTTCTTCTAGGAAACATGTTACACTAGCGAAACAAGTGAATAATCACCTCTTGCTTGTACTCAAATCAAATGCGAAAATAAACGGAGCTTTTTCAAAACATTTTCACTAGTAAAATTTAGGTTTAAGGGTGGCAGTACCGAGGCAAGGAAGCTGTTAAGTGGAGAAACCTCTTTAATCTCCTTTTCCTCGCCCAAAAGATCACTTAAAAACCGAATTACAAGGGTCTATTTGTCAGTAGGTGTTTTCTTATTCTTAATGAGGGGACGATTCCTTCTGCTCTATCTAAGCGGAAAAACGTTTTTTATACGAAGATTTGTTGAAAGTCCAGTTGAAGTCAGATGGTTTTAAACAGTACGGAAAAAGCATAAACTTCAAACATGCCAGTGGGTTACAATCCTGGCTTATGACAACTTTGTTGGTGGGTCTTTAAGCCTATAGCTATTTTAAAGGGCAATATCGGTCTGTGGGCCTGAACATTTATTATCTTCTAAACATTTGATTTATTGCCTAATCAAACACGTCCAGCACTACATTACAGATAGAGGGACTATGAGTTATTGGCGATATTGGTGTGGAGTTAAAATAATGTCCAGCCTGTTACTGATCAATTAGACAAATGTGAAGCTAATGAAAGGGACGTTTTTCATTTCACAGCTACAATAGTTTGGTCCCTCAATATCGGGGCAAAACATAATGATTCCGGGACGGTGAGAACAATAGTAGTATAAACTGCTTTCTAGAACTGTTTGTCTGGTGACAGTCTTTTTACACTGCACTAAAATGGGGGCTTGCATAACATCAGACAAGCTTAACACATCTATTCTCTTTGGCTGTTAAACTTTGGACCAAGCTGAACTTGCCCAGTCTAAAGAATGCCAAGTTCAATGTGGTACTTTTATTTCCTTGCAAAATAGGCCATATTTAACACATAGGCTTTCTTCATGATTCCTTTCTTTTGTCCACAGAAGGTATTTAGAGGCGGTATACCTGCTACTTTCTAGCCATCTTTGAAACAGCTGTGATAAAAGTGGACGGCAGTATAGTTTGGCCATCACGAGGAGCTCTGATGAAGATTCCATTGCAGAACACATCCACGCCTCAGCGTACCACCCAATCGTCTACCTACGAGCAGCAAGCTCGATCTTCAGCTGAACTGTACATTTCGTTAACGTATTATGCATTTCTAGTCATCGCCAGTGTCACCGGGAACGGTCTTGTCATCGGAGCATACGCTTCCAATAAGTGGCTTCGTACAGCACTCACCCACACCCTCATCATCGGCCTAGCCTGCGCAGACTCTCTCGTTGGAGTCGTATCGCTGCCGATTTGGATGTACATCACGTTCCGGGATCATAAACACACCCCGTTCAGTCCCCTTGCCTATCAGTTCTACATAACCGCCGATATTTTCATCGGAAGCGCTTCCATTTTCCAGCTGATGGGTATTAGTATTGAGCGGTCTCATGCCGTTCTTAGACCAATCCAGCATCGCTTGCTTGGCAGACGAATATTTTACATCGCAGTGGCCACTGCTTGGATCTGCTCTGCCGCTCTAGCGTCTCTCCAACCACTGCAATATGGCACTGATTGGCAGGTCGTCTATACGATTCTGATAGCAACGGTGATGCTTCTTTATTCCAACTGTGGTCATCACGATTGCTTACTGCAGCATCTTCTTCTCCGCCAAGGGTAAAGCATCTCTGTCCAAGCATCAGACTCATAAGAAAACACTAGCCAAAGAGGTAGGGT
>BOPM01000446.1:39480-72310 GCA_022179025.1 Porites australiensis | reverse complement strand
TAGTGGTATTTCAGCTTAATTTGAAGTACCTACATGTGATAATTACAAACCTTTTGCGGGTAGTAGTACATAGAGGATATTACACGGTGGCGAGAAGATATGAATTTTATGTTCTCGTGGCAAGAACAATATCTCACTCGTTCGCTTCGCTCACTCGTGAGATATTGTTCTTGCCACGAGAACATAAAATTCATATCTTCGAGCCAACGTGTAATGTTCTTTTTGTTATATGGAGAAACCATTTCAACAAAAGCAAAAGGCGGGAATCGTGACGTCATTGAACGATACGACACTCACAAAGGTGACATACGGAAAATACGCCACTCGGGTCCCGGATGAAGTGGCGTATGGAATCTACGAGTGGTTTAGTTCCCAGTAAAACACTCTCCTCCATATAATAAAAACAAATAATAGCATAATTTCTAGTGATATTTGGCATAAAGACCACTAGTGATATTTCAAAATTGTCTCAAATTTCACTCGCTGAAATTACGTATAACAATTTCGAAATATCACTCGGTGGTATTTATGCCAAATATCACTACAAATCATGCTCTTACCTATACTAATTTCTTTCGGCTTAAGGTCTTGCTCCGATTGTTTGCTCACAAAAACATAACAAAAGTCTCAAATCTGACTGGCTATAAACTGTCCTGTTTTCAGCGCGTCATGCCTGTAATTAAACAGTAAGCGCCTTCACACGTGCGGACTAAAATGGCTTGTTTTTCACTGCTAGCAGAAAAACTCTTGATCTCGGAATTTCTTGTACTTTAAGTCTGGAAAAGTCTAAAATATCAGAAACTTTTTTATAGTTACGATTAATTGGTAACAGAACTTCATGTCGTCCAATCTTGTTAATCACTATTATGATTACAGACTGAATTGGGCTCCACTCAGTTCTATTACCATTATAGATTGAATTGCGAAGGAGAGAGTAATATCTGTAAACAAGAACCCGCGAGCTGTCAAACGAAAACAAGTTTCGAAAAATTTACAGCAACAACGACTGTTAAATAATGATAATGATAATAATAATAATAATAACATTAATAATAAAAACAATGGTTTATTCATACAATATCCATAAACTAAAAATATGGCTCTTTACCTGTGACTCATTACTATACTACCTAACCAACTAATCTACATATCAATTGGTTATAAATTATCATTACTACAAAACTAGGAACAGTAAAATGATAATAAAACGATAAGTTCCAAAATCCAAGAAAAACTAGTGAAAAGGTCGCTAAGAATGCAGCCTTGCCCTTCCTTTAGTTCTAAAGTGATTTGTCAACTGGCTCTTGAAATGACTAAATTCTGTGGAGTTTCTGGTTTGCAGTCTACTGGCAAATACCTGTCTATCCTGTACGTATTTGATCATTGATTTTTGACCGCCAAATTTATGATTTTCATCCTCAGAAAGGTCACGTGAGATGGGTAGAATTAGAGGAAGGGAGAAAACATCAAATGATCACCAGAGCTCTTAAGCCTTTGTTATTCGGTAAGTTGTAAAGACTTGAAAATTAAGATGGGTACTCAGTACCATCACCCTCAACGGGGAAACTGAGCCTTTGCTATCATTTTCTTACTGATCAACAGAAATCCCGGAGTTCTTATCGGAGGAGGAATGTGATCATATCATTAAACTGGCAAAGGAAAACGGCCTCGCCATGAGCATAGCGGGGTTTGATATGAAAGCTTACGAGGGGGACTTGGACGAGGACATGGCAGAAGCGGGTAATAGTTGTAGTATGAGCTTAAGTGTAGCCCTTGATTGAAGGCAGGATGATGCGCGTAAGATCGTTTTTTTTTTGCGTGAGAGGTTTTGTTGTTTTGCAAAGAACACGTGACGGCAGTGACTCCAGCGCGTGCAGATCTAAAAACCGACTCGGCCAATGGCAGAACTGCAAATTTAGCATGGAGAGTCGCGTTTAGTCCTTTTCCGCGAGCTTTTGCACTGTTATCTGAGATTGTGGCACCAAACTTGCCCGCTATTTTCTCGATGCTTATTCGATGAATGCGAGTGTCACCCGCGTGTGGACTTCGTGGAGGTGGATGACTCACCCGCTCTTTTTTCACTATCCACTCGCGCTTCTCGTTGCACACATCGCGTTCTTTTGAGGGAGTGTGTTGAAAAAATGGCGAGGTTATGAACGATGTGCAGCCCCCTACTTTAAACGACCCAGTTAGAACTCGCAAGGCCACCATTGGCATTTCTGTGGGTATTGGTGATGCTCGTTCTCGACAGCCTAGATGTTGAGGTCGCGGGGGAAAAAAAGCTTGTAACTAAATGAGCAAAACGGGATTAGTGGTGTTGAAACCCGAGAAAGGCTGTCGTATGAGATAGCACGCTACAGGATTCTTTATTTTCCACTGCGACCTCACTGAAATTTATTTCAAATTCTGGAAAAAAAAAATCAACGCAGCTCACCATAAAGCTAAGGGTGTAACACTAGAGAATAAACAAATAAATCGTCATCAGCATCAAACTAAATTTGACCATGCAGAGCAAGTAACTGTAGTTCCTTTATTTTTAGATGGCAACTGGACATTAGACCATGACGAGAAATTTGCTGGACAATTTTCAATTTGGGATGTCAATAAAGATAGCTTCATCGATGCAGATGAGGTAACTACAATTGATTCAGTTCAAAGCGTACTCAGAACAAATATTAATTTAAATTGTAGGTGACAACTGACAAAATGGTGGCCCGTTCAATCTCGATTTGCCCCCCACTCAATGATCTACTGTAACAGATTACCTTCAGGCTAACTGAGCAGTGACATTTCGACAAATCCCATTCCAACTCTTCCCCTACCCCCTCCGCAAAAAAGAAGTAATATAAAATTAAAACAACCGTTATAATACCTATGGTAACTGCCAGTGTGAGGCGCTCTATTAGCGAAGAAAAAAAAAAGCAGAAAGGCGGGAAAAAGAAATACTAAACAAGCAAAAATATGCCATGACAGCTTCTATTTGCCATCGGAACCATATTGAATAACCAAATTTTGGTTTGTAAAGTAAAAGAAAGAACCAATTACATGAGAGAAAAACCTCAGGCTGGAAATATGCCACGAGCGAGCCCAGTTGGAACTATACCCCACCATCTCGGTTTGGAAGCCTACTTTTGAAAGAGTGCATGCATTGGTTTACATGTTAGCAGACACACTGTCACAACATACGTTATTATTTCATTTAGGTAAAACATTTCGCCCGAAAGCGAAAGCTTCTGTACATGAGGGACGATGAAGTTTCTGCAATGTAAGTAGCTAAATAAATGCATGTTCTCGAAGAGACTACACCTCTTAAGCTAAACATTTGCAAACAAAGTCACCGTAAATCCTCTATTAAGCCCCCGCCCTCTCTCTAATAAGCCCCCTTTTCAGGGGAAGAAAGTTAATCAGCCCCCCCCCCAACCCCACCTCTTTTAAGCCTCCCCTTTCCTAATTATTTTTCACTAATAACTGATAGAGTGTACTAATCAATCATGACCGTAACACTTCGTGTGGACTGATCCTGGTTGGTTTATTCACCAACTGGAAGCTCGGCTTTGTTTTTGATCCTCGGCTGCATGATCTCCAACTTCTTGTACTTGCGCTTTTCCACAATGTATTCTGGTTCTAAATTCAATAAGCCCCCCGTCTCTATGAGGATACTTATAATTTCCACTTTCAAATCTTTAACCGCAGTTCAAAATATGAGACATTTCATATATTTCCATTCATGTCAGTCCTTATAAATCAATAAATCAATATCCCAACTAACAAAGTAACCGAACAAAGCAATGAGGAGAACGACAGACGTGAACGATTGAATGGATGGGAAATTTATAGGTTAAACAGTCAAATAAGTTCAACTGAGCGGTGGTGTTCGGTTAACTAGCCAGCAAGTTTAAAAAAATCAAGGCAATCATCAGTCAATCAAACAATCCTTCCAACCAGCCTTCAACCAATCAATCATTTAAGAAATCTTTCTACTATTATATCATTTCTTCTGCCAGGTATGAACGTCTGCAATTATCAAAGATTCTTGAGGATGGTACGTTTTATGATGGCATTTGTTCAATTATACCTAAAAGCTATAATCCAATAGCCAAGTTGAGAAATATAACTTTTATCCCTTAAACTATTATATCTTTAAAAATTCTAACAGAATAATTTTGTTTTTTGATCGTAGGCAAACTCAGTCGCCAAGCCTTTGCTAAGATCAACATTAAGAAAATACTTTGGTACATGGATTTCTTGAAGGAAAAAAGTCCTCAACACAGACCTCGCTTCAGCGAACAGACCTGGCTACGTCAAGATAAGAACTCCGACCCAGTATTGAGGCGTCTTTTAGAGAGGTGGGCTCAGTCTATTCACTTCATTCAACTGATAGGTTTTAACAATGTCAGTATGCTATTAATGTTTACCCAAAGAACATCCAAAGAAAATAACTCGGTCTAAGAACTCTCGCAACACGCGATCCTGCACCGATTTAAGATTGAATTGAAAATTGTAAGAATGCGTTTTATGGAGAGAGGAACAGCGAATAATGAACAAGGGCGGTAGGTAGAAGACGCTATCCTTTCATTCATGAGTCATATTAAAGGGACCATGCATCGGCGGATCCAGACCTTCAGATAAAGGGGTGGGGAGGGGGTGGGGGGGGGGGTGGGGGTCTGGCGGTCAGTCAAACCATGAGACAGGAGGGCCCGATCACAATTTTTTTTTGTTCAAAATAAAAGGGGCCCTGCAGGAAAAAACACAAATTAGACCGCGATTACTCGTACTGGTAAATATTATTACTTGTTTGCCCCTGGAATACCAAGTGACAGTCCTAAAGCGCGTGCAAAGATGGCGGGTATCGTGAATACGTTCATTTGAAACGAGTCCTTGTCCCGTTTATACAGGATAACAAAGTTAACTCAGCTACCGGAAATAGTGATTCAAGGCGGTGAATGGATGCAGGTCAGAAATGGCTAAGTATGTCAAAAGACGAGGGAAACTGTAACTTAAGTAGTGAAATTATAAGCGCGCGCCGCGGAGCACCATGGGTAAAAAAATTTGGTTACTTATGTATCCTAGAAATTTTGGTAGTCACGTGACCGTACGTCCGCCCGTCCGTCCACACCACAGGCGTACCAATGTAAAATAACTAAGAACTGCCAGGTGAGAGTGTAGTTGCAATCAGTAAATTGGGACTTTCGTTGGTGTTTGCGTTTCGGATCGATTTTGCTACATATCAGCCAAGATTTCCTGCGAACACAATGAAAACCAACAGACACTTCTACAGGCTTAACTGCTGTACGTAACTGTTGCTTTACGAAACAAAAAGCTTTTAGTAGCCTTACTAAACTTGGGCTTACGCAACCTTTCTGTTTCAAAGACACGGAAAAGTTGATATTCTCAAAGTATTTTCAAAAACTGTTTGCTGTATTCAGGTTGTTCAGTATCAACCATTTGGTCATTACCATGGTCACCTGGATTCAAACCCTATTGAAGGTCCCACAGTCCCTTGCTGTCATCAGAACCACTTTAGAAAGTCAGACTGTCGAGTTTGTAGGTGAGAACCGATCTTAACTGATGGCTTACTTTGCTCTTTAGTGAAAAAGGATTAGAGTAGCAGGACTGGTTTCATACATGAACCTTGTATGACCCAGGTCGCCAAGAGTCCCTCGTAGCTCAGAAAAAGAGCATCCGACCGGTTTACGGAAGGTCATAGGTTCAATTCCTGACGTCGGTGACTCGGATTTTTTCTTTGTCCCGTGCTCGTGACATGTTGATCACATCATTTCTCAGGATTAGAGTTGTTACATGAAACTTAATAAATTTTGAAAAAACCTATACTTTATCAAAATGCCAATGTATTTTGCACGAACTGAGGGCACTTTGTCTCCTACAGAGACGGGACACCATTTCTACGTGGTCACTCACGCCTAGCACAGATCTACCTTTATCCAAACGCATGTTGTTCTTTTAGTAGGTTTCGCTTACATACGTGTACCGCGTTGTTTTTTAGATTTATAACGATACTTTATTACCTGAATGATGTGGAAGAAGGAGGAGAGACGGCATTTCTCATAGCAGACAACACCACAATCACACCACAGGTAAAGACAAATTAAATTAAGCCGCAAGGCTAATATATTGGCAGATGATTTCTACAGTGACTATTAAAACAACCCTACTCAAAGGCCCTCCATTGAGATACTCTTGAGGAGGGTGTGTCCTGTCCCCTGACGATGGAGTGTGAGAGAGGCTGTTAAAACCAAACTGAGATTTCTCAGGTTAGAGTTTATCTTCAAGTTAACGAAGTCTCTCCCTAATGATTGCGAGTTGTTGGGAAAGGACAAGAAAGCAATACTCAGTAGCATTCATTTGAATCAGTGTTCATACTCGAGAGTTTCATTTACAGATTCAAAGTCATTACCACATTGCACAGCATAAAAAACTGTGCATGCCGCTAGAAACGGTACTGCACAGGAGCTTAGTTTGGTATCCCGTCCACAGGAACTAAACCGCTCTCCTCACCCCCCATGCGAGGGAATCCAAGATAGTGCTGGATTCTGGATTCCACGCCCGTGGATTCCGGATTCCAGGTACTTCATTCCAGTCTTTGTCAGTTGCACTTAGATTGTGGATTCCAATCGTAGGACTTCGGATTCCTTGAGCTGTATTCCGAATTCCAAACTCCAGGATTCTGGATGCCACAAGCAAACTTTTCCCGGATTCCGGATTCCACAAACAAACTTTTCCCGGATTCAGGATTCCACAAGCAAACTTTTCCCGGATTCCAGATTCCACAAGCAAAATTTTACCGGATTCCACATTTCAAAAGCAAAATTTTCCCCTATTACGGCTTCCACAAGCAAAATTTTCCCCGATTGAGGATTTCACAAGCAAAATTTTCCCGGATTCCGGTTTCCACAGGGAAAATTTTTCCGCATTCCGGACTCCATAAGCAAGAGTTTCACGGATTCCCGATTCCATGAGCAAAAGTTTCGTGGATTCCGGATTCCATACGCAAAAGTTTCATGGATTCCGCATTCCCTTACATGGGGCGAACCTCCACATACAAACTCGCCCTTAAAGAATTAGTTGAAAGAATTTAACTAAAGATCAAAGCATTTTCTCCTTTGGTGATCATGTTATTAATTCTCGTTACCTTTTCACTTGAAAATGTGAGGATATTGTCAGGAGAAAATTGATGTTGGTCGCTCTTTGAACTCAAAGGTTTAACAAATTGTTAACAATTATTCCACGAGTGCGCGTTGGATATGAGTTGGCTATAATCATCTCATATCCAACAAGCGCGAGTGGAATAATTAATTTGTTTCATTAAGAACGCCCACAAAATATCGAGAATTCTTCCCGACTTTATTTTTAAAACAGCTAATTTTCAGCTTGTTTTTGATTTTGAGCAGACGCGTTCGGTTCATGGCTCATATACCATGATGGCTAAGCCAATCAGAGCTCTAGAAATTGCATCATCCAATGATTCAGTTTGCAGTAACACCAAATATACTGTAACAATAGATGGGCTGTCTAAAGGCCGATTTATAGACAGTACGATTTTTGCTTACGACTATCGTGCGCGACTAACATACGTCAAGACTTTGGCCCATTCACTCTCGCTTAATTTTCACTCACCACATCCACAATGTGCCGTACGAATGTCGTGGGTCTAATTTACACGACACGATCTGTCGTGAAGTCATGACGCATGCTAGACGCGCACGATACTCGCAAGCAAAAATCGTACCGTCTAAATCGGCCTTAATACATTTTTATCACGCAGGAGCTAGAAAACCCCAACGCAACAACGGACGAATTTAACCTGAGCGTCAACTGTCACATGGCAAATTTGGTTATACCACCCAGGAAAGGCACCGCCATAATGTGGTACAACAACTTCATCGATCCGGACAGCGGTCTCCTTGGATCTGTAGATCGGTACTCATTGCACGGCGGATGTGACGTCATTAAAGGAGAAAAGTGGGTGGCTAACAATTGGCTGACAGCTCCTACAAAGTATTCACGACACATACGGAGTCTTTACGATGTGTCAGGATAAGAGCAACCTGCTGGAGTTTTACACAGATATTATACTGAGAACTTTTATACCAAGTGTTTTACTCAAGAGGACAGTCTGGTTGTTTTTTTTTTAGGGGAGAAATGGGGTTGAATTTAGAATGAAAGAACGTAGGGCAGAAAAGGGAATACCTATGAAACAGTTAGTCCGTTAATGAGCTCAGGGGCATCTTGCTATTTGTCTACAATCATATTTACATTTTCAGCAACCGCCAGACCATTAATATTTTGCAATTTTCCATAACGTTTAACACCCTCCTAATTTTTATTCATTAAATCATCCAAAAATTCTCAAACATATTTATTGAACAAATTACAACCCTAGCTACCCTGAGAGCAGAGTCTCCTTCGATCTTCCTAGATAAGTCATCTAGGAAGATCGGAGGAGACTTTGCTAGCAGGGTACACCCTAGCTGACCCTATTGGGGTATTTTTGGATTGCCGGGATGAAACCTTGGCTAGTTGTTGAACAAAAAAAAAACGGCGGAAATAATCGAAAAAATTAGGCTTTTAATCAGACTCCCCCAGAAGAGTAAACAGTGCTAAATAATTTTGAATGATCGTCGCAGTGGTAATTGCAATTAAAGCAATTGCAAATTAACCCGAAAAAAATTTCGGGACCTCAACGGGATTCGAACCCATGGCCTCTGCTTTAGCACTGCAGTGCTCTAACCAACAAATTAGCCTGCTCCCAACGTATGGGTCTTCATAGCTTAATTGGTTAGAGAGCTGCAGCGCTAAAGCAGAGGCCATGGGTTCGAATCCCCTGAAGTCCCGAAACCTTTTTTCGGGTTAATTTGTAATTGCTTAAATTGCGATTATCACTGCAGCCACGATCAAATCTTCATTCAAAATTTGTATTTGGAATCCAAAGTCCAAGACTTTCTTGGATTCCCTTACATGGGGCGAATAGTACAAGGTGTAAAAACCATAATATTATCTTCAGTACTCTACAAAACCGGAAACACGTGAAAAACGAGACACAATTCCGGCTTAGGCCTTTTCTTAGTTTCTCCTTACTAACAACCAAACTTCAATTAATTATTTTTCTGATAAGTTTACAAGCTTGTCTGGCAGTACCACGAAGTTTATGTTATCCTAGAATTTCAGCTGAAATCAATAGTAAATCGCGAATTCATTTTGAAAATGACGTTTTCGCTGCCGTTGCCGTCGTCCCGGATGCTAAAGCTCCCTAATAACTTCCGTTTCGGAAATTCAATTAATTTCTCCATCTTTTCTCGTTTTGTATGAAGGGTCTAATGGCCTGCTAAGAAGATATGCAAAGTATGCGTTACATGCGCCACTCTCTCACGTCCAACTGGTACAACTCACTTGGATGCCAGGTATCCAAGTCAAACCTACGCCATGACCAACCAAACGATCAGTGACCAACAACTCGAGGCTCGGCAAGGTGGTAAAATCGACTATTACGACCATTTAAAAGTTCACCTACGAGACAG
This sequence comes from Porites australiensis, assembly GCA_022179025.1. Taxonomy (NCBI): domain Eukaryota; kingdom Metazoa; phylum Cnidaria; class Anthozoa; order Scleractinia; family Poritidae; genus Porites; species Porites australiensis. Next base: position 62,774 of record BOPM01000446.1, on the reverse strand, counting down.
TAAGATGCAAATTTTACCAAGGAATTTTCATTGTTATTGACGCGCAGTCAGGCCAGGATTAGTGATGGTTCCGGAATAACGCAATGCTTTACACGTTTACCGTTCACTACGTGACAACAGCAAACATTCAGCTTTACCAAGGAATGTTCACTGTGTTATTGGCAGCCAGAAGTAGTCACGGTTCCCGGTTAACGCAATGCAAAGTCTGGTCATTCGTTTCTGAGACAGACAAATTTGTACGTGACGTTTTGTAGGTTTTTGAAGAGGATATTTTGGTTATTGTTGAACAACCTCCTTCCCTTCCCTTCCCCTGGAAGGAGAAAGAGGAAGCGAGAGCCTGGGAACGAGGTTGATCTCAGGGATAATTTTTAGTGACCAACTTGAATTTTCACCCAACAATATCACTGAATATATTATTAAGAGAACAGGTCATGAGAATTATAAAATGAGTCACCATCAAATGGAGAATGCATTGACCTTTTATAAAATCCTCTCAACAAGTTTCTTAAAGAAACGTATGGGATATCAGTGTGGAGAATTTACATGTGGATATCGGGGCTTTACGGGTTAACGCAGATTTTCTTTTCACTAAAGAGAACTTTCTTGCACCATCACCAGAACCCAAACTGGAAATTACACTCTAACTAGATGACGATTGAGTAAAAAGAGTAAAAGCAGCAGACCTATTGTTAAACTAGAGATCAGTTCACAGCTTTGCAGACGTGAGCTGATCGGTTAGAAAAATTTCGAAGATCTGAATTATGTTGTGCCTTAATAAATGGACCAATATACCGATACGGTATTGACGTGTGAAGCAATTGTTCATAAGAAAAATGGCGCGCATTCTCTGAAAAGAGCCCTGTCCCGGGACTCGAGAAAACAATACAAATCCATTGTTTCCAACGATGCAAATGGACAAAAAGAACATTAAATAGGCATATTGTCCGGATTACTTTGGATATCTGTAAGATCATGTACGTACATTGTTTGGAACTTGGTATCACGTAAAACAACAAGACCATCAACACACATAATCCACACCACCATCTGTTCAAGCAAGGACTTTTCAATCCCTCTCATTTTTCCGAACGAAAAAGAGAATTACAGCAGTCATTCACCAAACAAAAGGTAAGAATAGCTTTTCATTTGTCCCTTTAAAGTGTTTTCCCTCGTTTTGCAATATGATAAAACGTAGGACTCTTAACATAGTTCTGAGCTGTAGCATCTCTGAGACTAAACGTCGAAGAATGTTATAAATGCATGCACGAATCCCTGATCGAGGTTCTTTGGAGCTATAAGAAATGTTCCACTCGTAATTAACAATGACTACTAAAGCAAAGTCATTGTAAGTTAGTTAAACGACTTGTCCTCCATTTCTATTTTTTTAATCCATGTAGTAGTAATCGTGAAATTTTGCTATTTTGTTCCATTCGTTACACAACATTCCAAGACGCATATACTATTTCTTACAGATTTTTTCCGAAAAATGACTGGCGAAAGCTTCTGCTAGTCTTTAAAAACAGTACCAAGTTAGGAATTGGTCAATTTTCTTCTATTTCTATTTTTTTTCTTGTTTTTTATTTTGGCTTTTCCAACTAGGCAACACTGGCCAAAACAGAAAACGTCGGTCCCCGCCCCCCTCTCATTTCTTCATTAAAAACCTATTTTTGAGCCAAAAATAAGGTCCAATATTTTTTTGTAGACTTTTGGAGTAAGAAATGACCATCGCCATTGAGATGGTGCGATACGTTAGCATGGTCATCGCCATGGTTCAGTAGTCTCGCAACCTGGGTCGTCGTTTTTTTTTTGATCAGCGGTCGGCCGCCAAAAGAGACTGGTGGTTTCTCGAACCTTCACTTCCACGTTATATAACCCACTGATTTCGTTTACCATTCATTATTTCCTCAGCTCATTTTCAACAAAAAAAATAATAAAATAAATAAATAAAAATTAAAAATAACAGTAATGATAAAATAACTGAAGATTATCGTATTAGCAGTTTCCAAGGGCCGATTTGTCATGTGAGGTATGCGAAAGACTCCACATTCGCTGTAAAATAACCGTTTTCAGTGAGATTAGTCGCAAGCTCCAAGTGCTCAGGTTCCGACATGTCGCGTTCGTTTTAACCTTCTTGTTAACATGTAGATTAGCATTCTTGGGTGTTCACTGAATTAACAGTCATAAATATAATTAAATAAACAGCAAGAAATAACCTAGCCGTATTGGGCAGTAACTCAATAAAATAACGGCCCTTTTTCGAAGCATTCGATAAAACTCTGACTCTTGCCGAGTGAAACAACGGGCCAAAGCAAGCAGGCACACCACTAGACTTATGGGAGGGCTCTTCGAGGGCTGCAAATGACAGTCAAAACGAATTCCAAACGTATAAGCCGCAGATGATTAACGCGATTTATTTGACCAACCTAGTAGTTGTCGAGCTCTCAGAAAAAATTACGCCGCGATAAAACACAAACACCTTTCTATTGCTTGTCCATTGGCGACTCCCGGGTTAAACTCTATAAAGCACTTAGCAAATAAATTCTAGTTTGAAAAAGCGCAACACGGACAGGCTTTCGTCTTTTTTTAGCAATAAAGAAAGAAGTACAAACTGAAAACATTTGTACTTGTGTGGTCTTGAGTAAAAATGACACATTTTATCTGTGTAGGCACAAAATGCAGGCAGACAAATCTTGAACACTAGACTATATCCTCAGTCACAAGTGCGATAAACGAAATTTAAGTGCTGTGTGATAACAGAGTTCTTCACACCCGGGGTCTTCAAAAGACCGAGAATTTCCAAATAAGGACTGAGCTAGATAGGCCACACGTGCAGTCGAGCGAGGTGGCTAGCAAGTACCACGCCGAGATAATCGACTCCCGCTGAGCTTAGACCTTTCCCAAGTCAAAGCTAAAATTGGCGTGTTTAGACACTTTGAAGGTCAATGGACTTTGCCTGCAAAGAACTCTTACCATAGAAAACACTGAGCTATAACAGACTCTTATACTTCTGATCAAAATATTCGGCCAAAAACCCATCTAGTGTATCTACGTCGAACTCAAAAAGAGGTAGGTGTAGTAAGTTGATTTGTCTTATTAGAAGCTTCATTATCTATAAAATTAACAACGGTAAAATTGGTATAAGCATACAGTAAAACCTGCCACAGACCAATACACCCGCTTTTAAAGCCTCTCGTGTAGCGGACAAAGCGTCAGGAAGACGCGCACTCGTTTTCCCTCTATTAAATGGACATCTCTATACTCAGCGGACTCAAGCAAGCATCTGACTCCATAGACCAAATTATCAGTAGCGAAGGAGATGATTTGTCACTCTATCGTTAAAATCCGATGAGGAAATCCTGTAGTGTTCCTAATCAAACAAACCCCTTTGGCAAATCTTTCATACGATACTATTTATTTCTTAAGATTTTAGGGGAAAAAATATATAAAATGGAGTAACTCAGGTAAATTGTTCACAGTGGTTAATACCGGGTGAACAGGTTTCGCTGTAGTTTGAGGCGCTTTGAAGATCCATGCACTATGAATTTAGACATTGCATCACCATAGCATACAACCACGGCCTCTTCTCTGAATACTACACCGTTGCCTTATGCTTTTGTGTCGAATTCTTAGGTATGAGTGGTAAGTTTATATGTTTATAAGTAGCTTCATCATCTAGAATTTTTTCGTCAGCACGCCCTGTTTATCTTAAATTTTGTCACAATGATTTGCGCTGTAATTTCGATACTTAAGGTATGTTTGAGAAGTTTATCATTTACGAGAAGCTTTGAAAGTTTCTAGAAATTTCAAACGTTTCTCTTTTTTCACTGTTATCTGCTCGGGTGTCCATAGCTTTGGCGCTTTTAGGTAGACAACTGCTAAATAAGCTGATTTATCAATCGCTCCGATCTCAAACTGGTATGCTAACATCTGGTTATTTCAGTAATAACGAACAGTTAGCCAGCTAGCATAGTATTATTATCATTATTATTTTGCAAAAATTACTCGTTCAATACTAACACATATACATATTTCACATATACATAATCCAATAATAAACCTTTTGACACGGAAAATTGGGCCAAAAATTGCCATAGACAGGTCACGCCAAAAAGCTGCACTGCATAGCGAACACTAAAGTATTATTTAAATTGTGAAAGATAATTACCGACATTTTTTTCTAATAATAGTAATATTGATCGTTGTTCTTACTAGCCTTAGCGGGGGTGGATAGATGGGATACTGTGCCTTATTTTTTATCAAAAAGCAAAAAAACGCCTGAGAACCCGTTTATTTACGGCTCCCTGTTGGTTGACCTTGCTTCAGATACGTCGAGAGTACCTGGGGTATCTCTATTCACCCCAGGGGTATTCCGAACCCTCTGTGGGATCAATTAAAAGCAGACAAAACAGAATGATGCATGAGCTGTTGAAAAGGTTTTGTTTTAATACATTTTGTTCGACTAAAAGTCACTGAAGTGTTCATTCTGAGGGAGACACAGTAATACTCTAGGATCGACAGGGATGATAACAATACGCATAAGATCATCACGAGTCATTGTGTGGCGCAGAATCACGTTTATAGCACATGCGAACGTCGATCACGGCACGTTTTTGCTGTACGTATACAGGGGCAGGTTATTTGGGGCCATAACTTGTAAAGCGCGTGCGCAATTCCTGTTATGGTTTGCAAACCGATGATCCGTAGTATGTATGAACGTTGCTATGCAACAGTGAGTCACCAATAACCAACGCATCACAAAATGATTTCAACTGAACTCAGTCTAACTGAACTTTAAACAAAAATTTTTGAACTGGATGGCGAGAGAACCAAAGTGTCGGGCTAGGCTCCCCTAGCAGCCAAGGTATAGCGAACGAGAACCCATGAACAGAGACTTCATGTTTTAAAAACGCTACCGCAGATTAAAAGAACCTGTTTTCATTTGTAGAAAGTTGAATCACTTGGAAGAACATTCCACTCTCGTGGCGTAGGATTAAGGAAGTCTTTACGTAAAAACTTCCTGTGAAAAGAGGGAAGGCTCAACTCAACAACGACGTCAAAACAGAATTCCTTGAACTGCACATTATGCAGCTGTGTGGATAAACATCCTTATACCAAAAGCCACAACTTTTAGTAACACGGTACAACGCCTAGCTCTCAAACTAAAAACAACAGGTGTGGAAATTTTCAAAATTCTGCCCGCCACCTCGATATGCCCATGCACCAGTCTCGGAAATATTCGTCCCCCAATTTCATATTTATCGTACTATTTTTAAAACTGAGATTGAGCTCTTTATGACTTACACTCCCAAACCGCAACGAAAAAATGCAGACCAGGGGTAAACACTAGTCCATGCATACTAGCCATCAGTGATGTGCAAAATATAACGACATCGCGAATAATGCCTTGAATTGAAGTAGATTAACATCGCTTTGTTTTGGATAAACATCCTTAAATTATACCAACACATTGAAGGAACACTCCACCTCGGCCTTGCACGCAAAGCAAACTAAAAATAACACTTGTGGAAATTCCGTTCCCGATTTCCTCATCAATAATATGCCTTTCGGAACCAGTTTTGGCAGCATTCTTGGAAGCATTTCATTTGCCATATGACCCACAGAGATTTTGTTAAAGTTCTCTATCATTTAGTTTCCTCGACAAAAACCTGCAGGAAACTGATCGTACAATCATTTTTTACCCTTTTAGAAAAAAAGACATAAATTGATTCTGAAGAACCGTCTTTTTTTTCAGTTAAATGGTAACACTTCAGTGTCTCAATTACTGACTCAAAAATAGGAGAGATCTTCTGGATTCTCTAATAGAGTCCATGGAACATACAGGTTAGAACTTTTATTTTGTTTTGTAATCAGCGCGGATATTTCTGAAACAGAATCTTTGTACCGTAACGAATTTTAGACAATCTGTTTTACAAGGCACTTCACAAAACCTGAATAAGCTATCCCAAAACAATCTATCTGTTAACGCATGGTTAACGTCAGAGCGCAGAAAAACAAGTCTCTTGCTACCGCGCGACCGCACATATGCACACACCGGCAGATCTGCGATAATTTTGAAGAATGGAATTCAATCCGTGGGCAACGTGTAATCTCTTTAAAAAGATCTCTTGACTAGTTTCCTGTGTTCTGTTAGACATTTCCGGGGAGTACAGCAAGGTGGCTTTAATAATACCACATCGGCAAATAGTAAACTATTTCCTCACAGGGAAAAATCACGCCAAACTTTCAAGGAACAAACAATTTAAAGGCTATTCAAAACCACAAGTTTGTGCATTTGAGGACGAAGTCCTAATACCACGATATTGAGCACTACAAGGTTTAACTACTGATTGAAAACGTTTACCGCCGATCACTGACCCGTGACACACTCACTGAACCTTTTCGTTCCATATCTTCGGCATTTTATAATGCGGTCATTTCTTGTCGCATCTTATTGAGGTTTATCAAAGAAAATCAAATCAAAGGTGAGTTTTGAAAACAGCGTTTCTTTCAACATAGCTTGCAACTACTTTAAGCTGCTTTTTCGCCAAAAAATATTTATATTACACATTTCCCAACGAATTGATCGGCTAGAATAGCTTAATTGGATTTTAATCTTCGTCGCACGTAAAGTTTACAGAAGTTTATAATAATACATGGAATTCGTATGTTATATGCTAGGGGTAAATGAATGTTCGTAATTAAGTTGATCACTCTTTAAAAGGTTGCAACACCGCGAAAAAAAATTCTTTTCATTTAAATAAAAAGTCCGACGGAAGTTCAAACTTCAGAATACAATTTTAAAAGAAATCACTACGAAACAAGTAAACAGCACCGGAATAAACTGCTCAACTGTTTCTAGCCCATGCAATAAAGTCCAGGTCTAAGTTTTAACCATTTTTTTTTTAATAGACTGATGGGTCATTCATAATTCTCATAAAATGCCTCAATTTTATCACCACTGTCACCTGATAAAACGGAAAATAAGTTAAGTGTTATTATAAAACTGCAATAGTAATTCTTCCTAGAGTGTTCATTCAGTAGTCACTCGCGTATCAAGGACACTGAAAAAAAAGACACTATTTAAAAAAAAAGTACACAAATGTTATGCAAGAAATGACAGATCATTACATAATGAATTTATTCGCCCAACTGTTCCTTTGAAATGTGAGAAAACGGTCTAAAAGAAACTGTTTCCTTTCGGTACAGAAATAAAGTTTACGCTTTGATTGAGATTGACTGCCGAAGGCAAAAGAACGTTGATATCTTGTGGTTACACCGCAGGAGCACAGGGGGTCTAATGCTCGACACAATACATTCAGTGTTTTTGTTTTTATTATTATGAAGGAATATCTATATCAATGCTAATTTTGGAAAACAGAGTTGAAAGAACTTATAATTATCGTCACGAAACACTGTTTTGTCTAGCTTAGGCTTCTAGGCGAGAGCCCCGTAAAAGCTAGCTTTTAATTAATTTCGAGCGCAAACAACTATTACCAGTAATTACTAAATCCTTCAGTAAAACAAGTCCACTTTAAGAAGCATCCAACTGGAAAATGACGAAAATGAAAATCTTGATTAACAATTCTTTGGGTAAAAATGGATTTTTAAGGTACCTCATAAGTTGAGCTTAGAACCTAGCTATTTTAATCTCTGATGAAATCTGTCGAGTCAGGAAAGAATTAGGGAGTTCATATTTTCTCAGATAACATTTTTTCGACGCGTCGTAGTGAGTAATTATAAAAAAGCATTTATTCTAAAAGCTTGATGAGTGAACAAAGGAAAGGAAGGCAAACAATGCGAAACAAATGAAATACCGCGCCAAACGCGTTTCAGAGATGTCAAATCACAACATTCAGAGGCTAGACACTTTTGAAGTTAAGAAAAAGAATTAATATGACATTAATTGCGGCATTCGTAAAACAAACTTTTAGGCCATGACCTGAAAAACACTAGGGCTATTTAATTACTTCCACAGGAGACAAGCAATAAGGGTTAATAATAGGCCTATCAATTGACTGTCATTGCGAGCAATCACAGAAACAATACAACTTGACGTGTATACATAACTGTTTCCTTACAGGGTTGATCCGCTGGGCCCCCGATGCATTGTTGGTGCGCGAAAGGTGGTAATTTCCTTTGTATGTAAACCTGGTCGGCTTTCATAAGCAACTGGCCGCGACGCGACACAGACGTGTGTATCCCACACCTCGCAAAGAATAGCACAGCTATCAGTAACCAAAACAACAAAGCAGGGCTGCTTTGAACAAGGACATTGATCACGATGTTGAAGTTTGCCGTGAAGCGCAAACCAGTGGAATTGTTTCACGAAGCGGTCCACAGCAAGGACGTGTTGCGGGTGACATTTCTGCTCGAGCAGAACGAATCGCAATTCCACGTTGACGACATCGACGAGGACGGCATTACCGCGCTGCAACGGAGCTGCTTTACAGGGCCTCTAAAGCTTGTCCAGTTGCTGGTAACGTATGGTGCGGACATAAACATTCAGGATAAGGAGGGCTGGAGCGTCATGCACGCCGCTACTGTGGCGCAGAATCACTCGATTATGCGTTATCTCATTGCAATGGGAACCCAGTTGGGATTAGAAAACGATCAAGGGGAACAAGCCATCGATCTGGCGCGCGATCTACAATCGGTTGTAATACTCGCCGAAGCTATGCGGCGCGCTGGATTAGCCAAAGACGTGGAGGAGTTTTTAAAAATTCGACCAGACGTACGGGAAGCTTTGGAGGAAAAGCTTCAACAAAGCGATGCTATGAGAATGGAGCAAGAACGAAAGAGAGCAGCGAGCGAAATTGTACCTTCGAAAAAGCCGTTGAGTGCTGAAACGCAAATAAGGCGCAGTTCCTTAGACGCACTTGGTGAGTCAAGACATCCAAACGCAAACGTCAGATATGATGAGAAAGATCTAGAGAGGTTAATGCATATCCGACGACCTATGAGTGTTGTATTACCGACTAGTAATATTCTCGAACTCTCCAGAAATCAGGTTGATTTGGACGGAGGAAGTTATCCTTGTTCATTTTGTCCGAAATGCGGGAAACGTCGACAAGAAATCGCGAAAAGGCGTTCGACAGCATCCCTGTGTTCAAACTCGTCCGATTCGTCTACTTCTTCCGACTCGGCCTACAGCTCGGGATCAACAAATTCCGCGGGCATTTCGGAGGGATATGAGCGCGGTGGGAATGTTGGAACACTGACCACAACAGCCAAGCAAAACAACAACTCGAGTGGGGACAACAACGCTTATGATCGAATACGTGTAACTTCGAGAAACATTTACCCGGATGTCGTAAAATATCATACAACCCACGATTTGAAACAGGATGAACGCATTTATACACCTAGGCAATATACACCGCCAGAAATTTCAAAACAAAATAGTTCGGGTAAAAATCATCAACAGCGATTACGTGCTTCTACTGTTGGCATTTTCCCAGTTCCCGGGAAATTTCCCAATTCCGCCGAGCGAGTGATGCAGACGGAAGGCTACCAATTTCCATCGCGAAGAAATTCATCGCCCATTTCAAGGAAAATTGACGAAATTACTAACATAAACGAACTGAATAGCAAGGGCATCTCGCTTCTTCACGAAGCAGCGGCGAGAGGCGATTCGGAAGGAGTGAAACTGTTGCTTTTACACGGCGCTGAGGTAAACAGGCAATCGTTAAATGGGAGCAGTCCACTTCATGAGGCTGTGCGCCAAGGAAATCCGGTCACAGCATCGATATTGATAGAGCATGGCGCAGATTTATTTACAGAGACTGACAATGGTTTGCTACCGATTGATATGGCTCGAAATATTGAAATGAAACGTTTCATTGAAAACGCCATGACTTTGAAGTAACTTAATCATTTTGATACTGCCACTATAGATTTGTATTTTTATACGGAGTGAATTAATTATTTAAAGCGACATCTATATAAATGTGTCTTCAGAAATAATAGTCTATATAATTCAAGATGTTGTGTTCGATTGACTGACGAAATTGAACAACTGAAAGAAAGCAATTACTGTTAAGTGATTCGTCAGACATTTTTTGTAAAGGAAACCCACGGGAACGGGTTCGCGCAATTAATTTTCTTTCCGCAACCTGCCACCGGCTTTCACAAACGCGCTTTCGTGAAATGTTTACATAAATCAGTCGGCGGAAAAACTTGGTATAACAAGTAATAAAATTCAAATCAGACCTTTTTTTAATATCGCGAGCTACATTTGCTATTTGTCAAGATGGCGGAAAAGAATTGCCGCGAATCTCCCGCGGCTAAAAGCTAAATTAGATACATGCTTGTGAAGTGAAGGAAATTGCATTTCCAGACATGTTTTTGCAGTGTTTATGTTTGAATCACCAAGTTCAATATTTAGCGAGTGATATCGAAATCTCTTCCTTTCATTCGTTTGTCGCGCACTTGCTTTCAAGTTCTTTTGTTCCGCGAATTAGGAAGCGGCGATTCACTGTTATTGCTTGTTCAAACTACAGTGGGAGCGGAAGGAATAGGTTTTCTCGTTAAAGGGACCTAAATAAACAACATAAATGCAGTTTTATGCCGGTTCATTTATTGCTTCTTTTCAGGTCTTTGTTCTATGCTGTTGGCAAAGTTTTTGTTTTTGCGTATAAGCTTAGTAACGGAGGACTGTGAGAAATTATAGACAAGAAACGCAAAAACTTTGAAGAAAGATAAAAATACGAACGTCTACCATCAAGCGCGGCTATTTTTTCAAGTTACGGAGAATTCAAGCTCGGATTTTCAAATACCTCGCGGGCAAGACATGCATTTAACATCATCATCACCAACATCCTTTTTTACAGGAGCAAGTTTCTACTAATCAAATTCACCTTTTCAGTAAAGTAAATTGCTGACCTGTTTGCACAAGGCCTTACTTCCCGAGATGAGATCATCGGGAAGGATTTACGGTGTTTGTTCAGTTGTACAATTATTTCTCCGCGAAAAGTTTTAATTCGGCTTTACCGTCACAAAGTGGCGTTTACTTTTTCATTCAATTTTAATTAGGATTTCAAGCAAGATCTTGGCAGCGCAACAATTGCTTCTTGCCAAATTAGCAGTGGACGGAATTAGTTTTTAATTATTGTTTTAAATGGAAAATAATCTTCGTGTGAGCCCCAGCGCCAGCTTTCTGTAAGCAAACGGCGTCTATTAAAGGACAAAAGGGATTCGAGCCTGCGGGCGCGCGCATACGCCGGAGTTGGGATTCTTAGTTTGTGTGTTTCGCGCTATCTAGCTGCCACTCCCGAAACCACCGCACACTAGCACAATAAAGGCATTCGAGACACTATTTTATTTTTTGAACTAAATTCCTCCATCTTTTATCATATCACTTGCTTGACGCCTCCTACAAATGGGAGAGGAGTGCGTGACGAAGCACCAAGCATAAGAACGTTTGTTTGGTGGCCAAACCCTGTTTCGTACACTGTTCCAGGCTCCGAGATGGTGGTGGAAAAGTCGGTCAGTAATAAGAAATGCGAAAAACGCGCGGGGCTGGGGAGAGACGGGGCGGCGGAGGCTCTCTCTCCCATTTTTCCCGCCGCCACCGCCCCCTTTCCCAAGTCGTGCGTGTCTTATTTTCGCTTTGCTCGTTTTCATACGTTCCCACTATACTATCTGAGAGCCTGGCACAGGCTATTTAGCGCCCCACCCTATCATCAAGACGTTTTGAGGAAATAAACTTATTGAACGTATTTCTGACCAGCAAACTGAAGCTTGTGCTCACTGCCTACTAATATAAAGACGCAGACGTACCGTAACTGAGCAAAGTGCATTTTCCCGAAAGTCCCAAAACGGTCTCGCTTTTCACGAAGACTATTCATTCTTGTTGTGGTCAGTTTAGCATACGCAGCAAACGTTTCCGCGCTAGTTTGTCGAAAAAAATATTTCCCAGGCTGAAATTCCTGACCGGTATGTGACGGGAGGTACAAAACCATAAAAGACCCGCTAAGATACCTTCCTTATCCTTATTCCTCAACTTCTATTCTGGGCTTCGATGTTCCAAAGCCGGTTCAAGTTTAACGTTCAAGTGACCACGTGACAGATAACCCGGTAGACGCATGTACCTTGTACAAGTACAAGTAGATGCATACCTCGTATTCAAATGAGGTGTTACCAGTCACAAAGAGAGCCACAGACAACGATGACTTCTTGGATTTGTGACAACTGCCATCACACAACGCGTAACTAGCATGTGGCGTGATTCCTTCTGGCGTCACGCAATCACCTCCTCGATGAAACGAAGGATCAGAACTGCTATTCCGATAGCGCCCAGTCCACAAGCGACCCAGACCGCTGTCCACCAGAACCCGGGTCTACTGTCCAGTGAGAAGCCGAGGTAGCTGAAAATAAAGTTGTTTTCTCTTCAGAAAGGAAAGTACCCTGCGAGCAGATGATTCTTTCTGGCATGGGTTTTAGCATTTCCGAAGTCGTCCGCGTCGTTTGTTAGTCCCGCAGTTGGTTTGTTTGTGAGAGAGTAAATGCTACGAGCCTTGCCAGAAAGAAATCTCTGCTCGCAGGGTAAAAGCAAAGAGACACAACGCCAATTACACACACTTGTTGATCAAGACTGCGTTATTTCACTTACGTGGTAAGCGTTAAACAATAAAAGAGTTCAACTCCCGAAGGACTGGTTTGGGACACTAACATGGCCGCCGTGTCAGGTGAAAAGTCCCCAAATTTTTCGTACGATCGTCCAGAGCCCGGGGGACTCCCATATAAAAGAGACGACGAACATCGCCGTCTCGCTTTGGGGTGTAAATTGCTGATTTTGGTCTCACTTAGGGTGTTTGGGATGGAAAGTCACTTATACTTGCCAGTTCAGGTATCGCTTAATACCGTGCGTAAAGAACATACACACATTGGTCTCCCTTAGGGGGGCCCTTAGGGGTTTAATTTTCGTCAAGCATCCCTGTCACGTTTGGGAGGGACGAAATACGAGCTCCCCTAAAACGCCTGCGTGGGAGGCTAGTCTTCTTTAATAGGACTGGAGGCAAATTCCAATTTTCCAACAAGTATTCTTGTCCCTTTTTGAATCTTTTCCGGGGGATTGGGGGATCGGGGGAACAGGCTACCTATATGTTCATTTTGACTAGGCTAAGGTCAAGACATAACTCACCTTGCTCTACAGTGCACGACAAAATCCATCAATCCATCATTTGTGAAGTCACCGTGTGCGACAGGGGAGAGTGGCTCACACGGTATGGAATGAGAAGCTAGCAGAGAACCATCTTTAAGAGAGACTAGTACCAGACGACTTCGGCCAGTTACCAACACTGCGTCCTGAAACAAAACAAATAGGGAGCTTAAGCAACGACACCGGCGACGGTAACGAGAACGGCAAAAAAAAAAAAGAAGAAAACAATAGGTTTGGATTGGCACGGTAACAACTTTGCACTTGCTTTTTCGTACACTTCTCCGCCGTCCTTGCCCGACTACCACGTGAAACTGCCTAATTGCACGTTTTGTGGAGGACGTGGTCACAAGACTTTCTTTTTTCTTTTCCTGAACTTTAGAATTCCACTGCACAAAAATTTGCCAGCATTTGACAAACTGAACGAGATGGAATAAGCGAGATAAAGTATGAAGTTGCGCGAACGCCCTTTTTAACGCTTTAAGCCCCAATATCCACATACAAATTCTCCAAACTGCTCTGCATACATTTCCTTTAAGAATTAGTTGAAGATCATGCAATTTTTTCTTTGGTGATCATTTTATTAATTCTCATAACTTTATCTCCTGACAATGTATGGATATCGTTAGGAGAAAATTGTTGTTGGTCATTATAGGGACTTGAAGGCTTACGTGACGTTTTCTTAGCCGTCGCCTTCGTTGGTGCTTTATCTCCCTAAAGACAAAATATTCCTACAGGTTCCTATTTGGGTACTCCCTAAAATGGCCCATACGTCGAGGCTCCGTCGAGGCTACCCTGGGGAGAATCGCGGGCGCATCGAGACACCCGCGGCTGGAGACTAAGCGTAGGGTGCACCATGGTTTATAGGAAACATGGGTTTCGACTAAATAAAGGTTAATTTTTGTGTGTAATACGTTGAATTACTCTCATTGAAATAGTCCTTTGTTTTTTCTGGTCAATTTTCCTCGTATATTCTGTATACTGTTTCGCTCTCCCCTAGCTCAAAGCTGAATCGGCATTGGTAATGTCTTGGTAACCGGGCATTCTCTTCGAATCCAAAGAGACTACACCGGGCGCTTAGCGTCCACGCCTTAGGATTCGAAGAGAACGCCTGGATACCAAGACTTTATGAATGCCGATTCAGCTTTGAATCAGAACAGAGCGAAACAGAGCGTACTTAAATGTGAGTAATTCAAATTAATTACAAAGGGGGAGGGGGCTGCTGAACACCTTTTCATCCGTGGAGGCTCCGCCCCGAGGTCCGACCCCTTACCCTTTTATATTATCTACCACTTTAGACAAAAAAGATATCCCCTTCGAATAACCGCCATTAAGAAATGGTGCTCCTTTCACACACCTACTAACAGGTAAGTCTTCTTTTCATTACGTGTAGTGCTTAATAAAATAAAATCGCACGACCAGAATAATGGTCCAGATAAGAAGGAAAGGACCAAAAACGCAGTGAACACGTCGGAATGCAAAAAGGTGCTAACTTTACTATTGTCTCTACTATGGTTCTGATTGGTTGAAACATCAAATTTTACGAAATCTTCGCAAAGCAGCATGTATATTAATCCCCTTTTTTCTATCCAACTTCCTTATAACAAAATCTCGCCGAAGTCTAAGTAACACAGAAATCGTATGTGCGGATCATGTAAAATTGTGAACATTTCTTGGCCATTGTTTGCAACTCTTGTGATTGGTCGAAATGTTTTAACACAAAAATACACCCTTTAAAAGTGGAGTCTAAAAACATTTTCTTTCGTAAACTGCATTTTTGTAGGTTTATGCATTCTCTGCGTAAAAATGACAACATTTCTATGTGAGGAAAGGGTATTGCGCACAACAAAACAAATTGCTTCCCTTCTTACCTGGATCACTACTTAGAGGCGCTTAAAATGCCTAAATTAAGGGTCTCCGTACCTTTTCATATACTCAAACTCGTGAAATTCCTCTCCTTTCACTTAGCTGAAGCCTGAAAAACGTACCCCTTTCAGGCAGAGCATTCCTGTATTGCCCATCATAAGGATTACCCCCCTCCCCACCGGAAAGGGAAAGAGGGTTTAAGCTCTTTGAATATAAAACCTACCTTCACTCCACCCACGGATGTTGTTACCGCTTGAATATTTGGTACAAAATCCGCTTTTCTTGGGTTAGTTTCTTTTGGGTCGTAATTTAACCACGAAGCCTCCGTGTCAACCTACAAGGGAAATCAAAATAAAATGGAGATAATGGTTATCACGCTTTGGGGTTTCATCGCGTTCGTCAGAACGCAACCTAATCTGGTGTTCCTTTGGTACAAAGGCAGAAATTTTCGAGCTATCACGGGCGAATGCCGAATAGCCGCCCCTATTAATTTTATCTGGGGCATCTCGGCCGCACGAAACTGGACTCCTTTGGACTCGCTTTCGTTTCCTTTAGTCTCGTTTTCGTGCAGACGTCATGCTCGTGAAATAAGACGAACGCGGATCCATAAGCAATGATTATTACTAGTAGTAGAATTACTGGGAACCTAGTGGTCTACATTGTGGCCCACAAATAGTAAGAACAGAAAAACATAACTGAAATAAACCTTGCACGTAAAAATCTCAACTGGCTGGAGGCAAACCAGAAGCCATAAGTTACAAAATGGGTCATTAAATTGCCGACTTCCGCGCGTGTTGATTCTAGATTCAGAGGGAATATTATCAAATTTCGGGCACTGATCTCCATCTGCGCGTGCTTAGCTGCAATATGTACAGTATAAGGGGGCAAACTAAGAAAACCCTTGCTTGGGTTTCCTGTAGCCTATTGTTAGCGCAATCTATGTGAAGTGAAGTCACTGCAATCTATCGGAAATGTAGGCTGAGGCTCTATTACCGCAATGCCTACGCTCTTCAGTCCCCCGACTCGGGGAAAAACAAAACCTGACCCGAGAGAGCGGCGGAAATAGAGCCTAGAAATGCGCCGCGTCCAGGGCAAAGTAATAAACTTGTACTTAGAACTTAGATTTAAAATCCGGATTTCGGATTTGTAATCGAAAGCAAAATCTGAAACGGATTTCAACGCTGAGATATCTGTTCTTGGATTCCCTTCCTTTCCGTTTTTTTTTTTTTTTTTTTGAAAATCCGAAAAAGGATTTGAAAATAGTTCTTAAGAACAGCGGTCTTGCACGCGAAAATAGTTCTGCAAATCTTTTTTCGGATTTCCCCATCGAACAGTAAAAAGGAAATCCGTGAAATCCGGATTTGGATTTCTTAATTGAAATCCACCCTGAGGACGGATTTCTCGGAAATGAAATCCGTTTACGGATTTCGCGTTCGATTGCAAAATCCGGATTTCCCAATCGAAGGCAACCTAGTTATAACTTGCGACTTCGTTTCAGACGATTTTTACCTGCCAGTTAAACTCTCCGTAAGGCCCAAAGCTTGTGAGTCGTCCGGATGAGATGATGAACACGCTATCATAACCTCGGATGGACTCGCGCTTAACCTTGTCCCCTGAAAGATGGCTAAATATCCCCGACCTGTCCAACGGACTGTCCACAAGCAGGGGAGCTACAGGGACTGGCTCTTCACGAAAATCTTCCTCAGCACTGGAGTCAAAATATCTCCCAAACGAAGATGTTAGACCGCATATCGATCCGGTGAACAAGGTCTTGGCGCCAGAAGTCACCACAGCTGAGCAAGGATTGATTTCTGCTTGAACACGTGGCTCGGATGAAAAATACATTGTCACGTGCTCGATGACGTTATCACCATTGATGTCACCCGCACTAGTGGCATCCTTGGAAACTGTGTAAGTGCATAGAGGCTTACCGGAGTCGAGGCTTAAAACTTCGATGGACTTTTGGCGGTGTATAACCACTACATTGGGCTGCCTTTCTCTGCTTAATTCTTGCTTGGAGTGAGTTTCATGACGTACTGATGGCGTTCTGGTTAAAAGACAGTTAAAAGAATTCTAGTTACATATATACAGTCGAAACTGTATGAAGCAGCCACCCTATTTTAAGCGGTAAGCAAGAGATAGGCGTATGTCAATACTGTCTCTCTGAAGTCCTCTGTAGGCATATGCCACTACTGGCCTTCTGAAGCCCTTTGCTGACGTCATTGTTTATATTCTTTCTCGTGAGCATACGACTTAACTCATAGAAACCGTGGCCGTATGTATATGAACTAAATGCAAAAGTTGAAAGAGCTGATTAAGTTGAGCAATTTGTGCAATTTTCAGTCCTTTGCAAGCAATATTGAAGAAAATATCAGCCATCAAAAACTGCGAAATTGTTGTGAGGCAAAAAAGTTAATGAGCCATACATTCTCTTTAAAATTTCGAGTTTTAAGAAGAGAATTTCCCCGAAACCATTCGATGTATTGGGCTCAAATTTTCAGAGATAACTGAAACTGTTATGCCTTTTCAATATTCAGAGTTTTTACTTTATTAGCATCATCAGATAGTGATAACCATATGTTAATGAGGCAAAAAGTGTAAACAAAGATTCGGCTATACTGGCCCTCCGAAACCATTGCTAGGCGTATGCCAGTACTGGCCCTCTAGTGCTTTAGTAGGCTTATGCCGATAATGGCCCTCTGAGGCCCTCTGTCGGTGTATGTCAATACTTGCCCTGTGAAGCCCTTTGCAGGTGTTTGCTAATATTGGCCCCATGAAACCCTTGATAGGTGTATGCCAATACTATTCCTCTGAAACCCTTTGTAGGCATATGCCAATACTGGCCCTCTGAAGCCCTTTGCAGGCGTCTGCCAAAACCCTTAGTAGGCGTAGGCCAATACTGGCCCTCTAACGCCGCTTATCCATACCTATTTGGTGTTCTAGCTGCAGATGATGGCATTTTCTTTACAAAGTGAGCGGTTTGTATCTTTGTATCAGCTGGGTGTTGCCATCTGTATGGCATGGAAGTGATGAGGGATTCTGTGTAGTAGCTCCAATGGACCTCACCCACGTGATACTGACTGGCGTGCAGAGCCAGCTTGAAATGGTAGGCTGATAGAATATCCTTGATAAAACAAGATAACAAAGATTCTCAGAACAGTTTGAGCATAGAAAATCATGTCAGAGTTGAATTGGTTTTGCATCGGCTACCTGTTGTGATTGCCGCCCGAGTAGAAAATAGACCTTAACATTCTGAGACGAGTAATGCGCGCGTAAACTAGCGTCATTAGGGACCTTAAGATCCGGGGACGGTGACGGCAGTGAAAACGTCTCTTAAAAAGCGAATTTCCGTTCTTTCAATATTCATCGCAATTATTCCATCTCATTTACTTTCTTAAATGTAGGCAAACTCTCCTGGGGTTCAATTCCTAAGAACTACATCCAAGTTTAAAAAGAGCAGGAAAATTTCGTCGTGCCTTGTTTACGTCCTCCGTAAAACGTGAAATTAGGCATTTTCATCTCGCAGTCGTGCAGTGACGGCAAAGAAAGGTACAAAAAAGTGTGCAGCACGTGCAAAGTTGTTGTTTTGCTTTTCGAATCCTATTGCTTCTTTGACGTTCTCGTTGCCGTCGTCGGATCTCAAAGTCGCTATTTTGAAGCGGAAACGCAGTCCGTGGTCACGGTACTACAGTTTTTAGCCAAAATGTCGTAGTGGAGGAAACAAATCATCAGATATTAGAAATTTTTCATTTCGCGATTGGGAGAGGGCTTAGCATACGTTAATCAACATAACAGTGCTAACTCTTTTGTGACAAAAAGTTAGCACTGTTGTTTTCTGGGGTGTATATATAAAATACGCTAAAAAACGTTTAGTTTAATTTCGTCCTCATGGTTGTTCTCGTCCTCTACTGAAAAACATTCGCTTTTGAACGACGTCCAGCATAAATTTGCCGATGTGCAACGAAATTCTACCATTTGTTATGTCGAAGAGGTATTCAGTCGATCGACTCGCCAACAACGAAATCGCCACCAGGAAATAAATATCGTAATACAGTCGACTCCCGATAACTCGAACCTTTAAGGGAAATCGAAAAAAGTTCGAGTTATCTGGAGTTCGAGTTATCGGGAGCTTGAAGAAAATATCCGAGAGTAAGGTAAAAACCGTTTTTACTGCACAGTGAACATTTTAAACACATTTAATTGTAGAAATGTCAAGTGACAATTAAAAGATATTTCTAGATTATAAATCAGAACGTAACATAACAAAACATAGCCTAAATAGAGCATGCGTTTTACTGTTTTGAGAAGTAAAGCTGCTTCACGTTAGCCTGTGACAATCAACATCAGCCTCCACTATACTCCTACAACACGTTAATAGGAAATCCAAAATTCAGTGTTCGGACGCCAGTAGACGGTTTTTTTTCCCGACTTTTTAAGGGCTCAAAACATGCTTCGAGTTATCGAGGGTAAAATTATATAGAAAATGACCTAAGGGGAAACGAAAATTGGTTCGAGTTAGCGGGAGTTCGAGTTATCGAGGGTTCGAGTTACCGAAGCTAAAATTACAGTGAAAGTATGACGGAAATCCAGGGGAAATCAATTTTGGTTCGAGTTAGCACGAGGTTCGAGTTAGCGAGGGTTCGAGTTATCGGGAGTCGACTGTACTTACCGCAAGGATAGATTTGTATTTGAGCTTGACGAAGAAATAAAAATCCTAGCTAAGAAATCCTAGGTAAAAAAACTGTGTCACAGACTGTGCCAATTTATATCGCAGAATTATTACGTGGTGGCGAGTACACTTCTTGGGAGGTGTTTTTGTCGGTGGCGAGATGACCGTAAACCGTTGCAGATGATGCCTGTACATACAGATCAAAGAACAAAGACTATCGATTTAGGGCTGAAGATTTGCATAGTGATTAAAGACATTTTAAGACGAAGAAGTACCTCTCTTGAATTTTTCGTAGCTTCATAGTCCCCTGGTTCGTGTTTCCAGTGAGTTGCTCCTGTTTTACTGTTAAGCGCGTACGTAGAAAAGTGTTCCTTTTCTTCAAAAGTCTGTGTGTTGAAAAAGAGAAATAAAAAACACGAAAAAAAATAAAACAAGAAACGAAAATCTTCAATGCTGCAAATAGAAATTGAATTAGAACAGACTACTATATTGATTAATTTGTGCGATTTCATATCAATCAAATCACAAAATTCAATTTGCACTATTAAAGACAGCTACCTCTATGATACATGCATAAGCAATTATCCACATAATTTAATATTGAAATATTTACCGTCTTTGTATGACGAAGGCGTCGTGGAGGCAGTTTTGCTATTTCATCTGCAGAAAGCCCTGCAGACATGTTATGTTGATGGTCATGCCTGAAAATTAAAATGTGACAAATTTTGACAGTTTCATTGGTGCACGATAGAGAAGGTCATCTTAAATTTAAATACGATTTATGCAAAAAAGCATAACGAAACTCTATCTGGGTTTTTCCGACGAAATCAAAGTCGCGACGATCGCTGTTAATATAATAAGGAGCTTAGGCAACGACGACGGCGACGGCAACAAGAACGGAAAAAAAGCAATAGGTTTAGATTGGTAAAACAACAACTCTGCACGTGCATCACTCTTTTTTGAACATTTCTTTGTCGTCGCTGTACGACTACAACGTGAAAGTGCCTAATTTCACGTTGTGTCGAGGACGGGAACACAAGAAACAAAGACTTTCTTTTTCTTTGAAATCCCGAACTTTGATACAGTCTTTTAGAATTCAACTCCAGAAAAATTTGCCAACATTTGACGAATGGAACGAGTTGGAATAAGCGCGATAAAGTTTGAAGCCGCGCGAATTTCTTTAAGTGACGTTTTGGTAGCCGTCACCGTAGTTGTTGCTCAAGATCCCTCCCTACTAAAACGGCGATCGTAGAGACTCAAGCGACGATACCATTGCCATTCTGATGAAGTTTGACAACGTTAGTCGTGGAATGACGGCAAAGAGACCTGCCAAAAAGTGAGCCCCAGGTTCAGAGTTTTTCTGTTGTTTTTTTTTAGACTTGTTGTTTGTTTTAATTTTCTCGTTTTCGTTGTCGTTTTCGTGGTCGCTCATGTTGATGACTGGTAGAGTTACCACGCAAAACATAGCCTGTTCCAGGCTCCGAGATAGTCGGGTCCGCGGAATTGAGAAAGCACGAACACGAAAATAAAACGAGAGGAGACTAGGTCAAGCGCTTACATTTTCGCGTGCCTTTCACTTATGCGTCATCCTACTGTCTGAGAGCCTGGAACAGGCTACGCAAAACAATTCTTGATATGCGAGGATTTCGTGGAAAATCGACGATTTTATGGAAAACGCATGACGGCTACGAAGTCCCCAGGTACACATAGAGACAGACGCTCCATAATTATCATTAATACAGTAGTTACTCTAAATGATGATCTTTGAATGGGTCTTCTTTAGCCACTTTCCCTCCAATCAAAACCAGGCCATGGTCAGGTGAGTATGGTACAATTCTTACAGCTATCTCTCTACAAATTAAAACAACAAAATACAAATAATATATTAAGGTATCAATATTCTAGTATGTCAAGGCTTTGGGCACAGCTTTACCCAAGCAAAGGCTGGCAACAAAAATACCGTGAGGGGTTTGAACCTAGGGGTCATTTCATAAGTAGGTTGAGTATTAATCGTCCGGGTGAACGTAGTCCCGAACAAAGAGGATAACAGGTTTGTATCTTTAATACTACATGTAAACTCTCATGAAACCAAAAAATTAGAAGACAGGAAAATAGAAATAAAATAATACTGTAACAATATGATGGTCCACCGCTCCTGATGGACATTTCTATAAATGATACCTGGAAAGAGTTGCTGCCATTCTTCAGTCAATTTTCTTTGTCTGTCTTTAGGATGGACACAACCCCGTCCCCAGGGCGCTTCAAAAGCCAGGGAAAAGCGCCCTGGGGACGAGGTTGGGATTGACAGACTAAGATAAAGGCCCTGTTACGGTCAAATTCCGACAAGTGACAAGGCCTTAATGAAATGGCAAGAAGCGACATAAAGAATAGCAACAAAGAAATGGCCCAGTTTTTCAAAACATGAAACAACTGTATCTGATTTTCAGACTAGGGACATACATTCCCCTCTTCCTCCCCCTCCCCTCTCCCCCCACCTCCCCCAAAGAGAGCCTCAAGAAAAGATGGTATGAACATTCAGATCGAACTGAACGAACTGGGTGCTCTTGGCTGCCTACCTAAAATACATTGACTGTAATTCTTTATCATCTTTGAAAACAACAGTCATCCATAGCTGCTCCAGCTGGTCTGTGAAACAATGTACCACTCCATCATCCGTCACAACGACTATAATCTGCAGACAGATGCCGCATTTATCGACAATTGTTTTGGGGTATGTTATCACATATGTAAGTTTGAAACAACAGAAAGTAAAATGTGAATCATGGGATTAAATTAACTGCATCATAAACAGACCTGTTCTTTTTAACTGGAGGTCTTTATTCACATTGTAGTTTCTGGAGTTTGATCTATATACAAGTCTGAAGTCTGAATACATGTATCTGGAGGTTGATCCGTATAAAAGTCTGAGGACTGAGTACATGTATCTGTTACAGGTCAGATTATATTCAGGTTAAAATATTTTAACCTACGATCCTCATCACACCCCAAGCAATAACCACCTTCTGACAAAAAGTTGTGCTCCTTTCCTCCCAGTGTTGAATATTTTGCTCCCGTGATGCCAACTCGCAAACACCAACATTGAGAGGGCAGAAAAATCACTACTGTCCCAACTAATGTAAGAGGATTGTAGGTTGATTTTCTACTTCCTTTGTCTCCTATCCCTGATTATTCATGAATTAGGGATAGGACACGTGACAAGGAAAACTGAGAATCAACCTGGGTTAAAAACTATTAAGTAAAAACCTGAATATAATTTTGACATGTGACATATCTACATCACCTGACGACAAACATCAAGAGAAGAAAGTCTTCTGTGATCACATCCTGCTCCAAGAGCCACAGGAAGAGCTGATTGAGAAGAGTTAGACTTAAGTACCACTTCTTTCTGAGAAACAGAGAGATACACTGTATTAAACAAAAGTCAAATTGCCTTGCCTTAATGGAAAAGTACACTGTCCACTAGCCTGCGTAGCAAACGTTTCTGTGTGGCTTAGGAGAAAAGAACGAGGAACGAGAGTCAAACTGACCGCGAGAAAAGTGGCGCAAGTAAAAGAGCAGGGAGGGGGTGGGGAAGAAAGGAAG
>BOPM01000446.1:16333-27852 GCA_022179025.1 Porites australiensis | reverse complement strand
ACAGAAGCGCTGCATTTGAACTTAAACAATTCAATTGACCAACGGGAGTTTAAGGTTGGTCAGGGAATCTTAACCGCTGTGATGAAAAAAGGACGCTTTCGCCATTTTTTAAGTTAGTTTAAAGTTAGTCCTGTAGATTAAAACAGCTGCGACAATCAAAGCCTCATGCCATTTTCTGTATATAATTCTCTTTGACTCTCATTGTTTCTCGATAGCAATCAATTCTTGCAAAAACGAGTTCCTCTTGTATAGTGAATGTGATTTCGGCCCGAGTAAGGGAATCCGGGAAAATTTTGCTTGTAGAATCCGGAATCCTGGGCTTTGGAATCGGAATACAGCTCAAGGAATCCGGAATCCAAGATTGTCTTGGATTCCTTTCCATTAGGCGAGTGATTTCAAGTAAATGTGCGAGTTAGTAACTTACGGAACTACAGTAGGTAGCTCAATGTTTCTGGATTTTTAAATCGTTATTCTTATTCTCAGTCATCCTCGGAGTTCCAGGGGCCATTTCTCTCTTGTGATCGACCAGAAACAATTTTCTGACCAATCAGAAACTTCAAACTCATGAAAGGTTTCTGGTACTGGTTAGCCAAAGTGATAGACCCTTTCACTGTTTTGTCTTTTTTTGTTTTGTTTGTTTTTCAATTTTGATAAAGAGCAGTTAGCGAATATCCATTGTTTCTGTGGGAAAGAGCGCATTAAAATAAGGAAACTTACCAAGTTAGAGAACTCATGTGTTAAAAGCGAATCAAGATATTACTCCATTTACAGGCGTTGGAGTAGGGGGGGGGCACGAACTTAAACCCACACCACCATACAAACGTCTGTAAAATTTGGCGACTTTGAGGAACAATATCCTCGTTAGTTTTCAACAAATTACATTCAAACCTGGCATCTTCATTTATTTTAAGGCATTCTTTTTAGCTTAGCCGTGTAAATTGATATTCGCTAACTGCTCCCAGTTGAAAAAACCGTGGAAGCAGATGCTTTCGTGTTATCGTTCTTAGAATGTACTAGGACCGCGGATTACCTATAAACTAGCTGATTAAGCTAAGCGTAAACTACAATATCGTATCGTAAACTTTTATTGAGTGCAAAACAGTCAGTATTTTTGCGTATTCAAGTACGCGCCAACAGTCAAAAGGTCTGACACGAGGCTGAAAAGTGAGAGCGAAGGGCGTGTTAGCTCGCGCGCGTGAGGCTTACGCTACACTTAGGCGATTTTGAGAAAGAAGAAAAAAAGCGACTGTTTTGCAGTCTAAAACGTTTACGGCAGTGATTTCCCCGTTACTTTTTCTGTCAGCTGTCTCTGAGTCAACGAGGATGTCCTATACTGTAATATGTTATTCACTTTAATTTGTACGTTTATAAAATTGTACTGTTGAGGCTTGCAGTAGTAAAATTTGCAATTTGTTCACAAAGTAGTTGAGAAACTCGTCTTCGAATGGGACAAAGAAAAATCGTAATATTTCACCGAAGGGTTAAGGGGCAGGCACTATCATATCAAGGTATTAAGACATCCCGCTGGGATGGAGAACCGTAAAACGGGCTTGACGATCAGACAGAGGAGAATGTCCGTATTCAGCGAAATTATTTTGGAGAAAATATACGATCTTTTTCGTCGGGACAAATGAAACTGTCCGTGGGTTCCACTGTAAGTGCAATAAATCCTCCATTAAGCCCCCCAGGGGGTATTTATTTCAAACACAATTGACGGGGTGGGCTTCATAGAGAGGGAGACCTTAATTTAACAAAGAGGATGGTTAAGAACAAATAGATTCCATGTTGCCGTGCGTCTGTTCAGTAATAGATCACAGATGACGTCAAAATGCGGTAAAAACAAAGAAGTGGCACACGAGCCGCAAGCAAGTGTGTCACTGATGCTTTTACCACATTTCACATCCTCTGTGATCATGAACAAAGCAACATGGAATCTATTTGTTTTATACAATGACCAGAAAAGAAAAAAGACCGATACACATATCTGCCTCGTACCGCTTGACTTTTCGAAGATCTGTGCTAGTTTTTGCATTTTTTCCAAACATATTTCGTTTCTGCTTCTTTTTTTCTTTATCTTACTTGGCTACGGGTTCTTCGAAACGTTTTTCAACGTCTTTTTTTGTTCAAAGCAGAATAATGGAGAAAACATTTTGCAAAACAGCGAGTCTCGTAATGACACACGAAGGCAACTGTTGTGAAGATTTCTTTTAAGTTTAGGCATTCTTAAGTTGTAAAGAGCTCTTTTTGTCTCCTTTTCTCCATTTTTTTTTCTTTGTAATATAAATAGTGCAGATGGCTCTTGCTAATTTTTTTTTCGAGGCTTTCACTTGCTTGAATCCAAATTAATCTCACAAACATTTTCAAAATCGCGCGCCATGTTGAACAAAACAAAGAAAACACGTTTCCCGTGACGTCATCCATGTATCTTTACTCCAATAGATCATGGGTAATGACCAATTGCAGCGTGCGTAGCATTCACATCATTGTATAAAAAGAACTAGAATACAAAAAGGGAAAACTCAAAATACAGAACGTTGAAGGTTATGCAGTCGAGGATCAAAAACAACTCCGAACTTCCAGTTGGTGAATAAACCATCTCGGATCCAGTCCACACGAAGTTTTACAGTTTTTATTGATTAATACAGTTTATCATTAAGTTAACAAAATAATCAAGTAGTGGACCATTATCAATGCTGGGTTCTGATTGGTTGAGCTACTACTAGGCTATATGTTATAACTTACTAGTAGCGAAAAGCGCCGGCTTTGAAAACCAAAACAATGGCTTTAAAGCTTCTAAAGTGTTTTGTATCTATATTTTTGACCAACTAGTTGGATTTTGCTAAAAACCATCATTCCTCTCGCCCTCATGGCCTCTGAGTCAATAGCTTTGACTCAGAGCCTATTCTGGCTCGAGGAAGAATTGTTTATTTGGGAGGGCAAGGGGGCTTATTAACTTCCTTCCCCTGAAGAGGTGGGGGGGGGGGGGGGGGGGCTTAATAGGGGATTTACGAATCGAATCCTTGCTAGGTTCCTAGAAGGGATCCTGGCTCTGGTGCGCACTCTGGCTTTACGTTTCTCTTTTTTTTATATCATTGACTTGGCTAAATTATATTATATAGTGGAAAGACTACCCCGCTTCAATTCCGTTAACGGTCCCCTACTTTTAGACTGGGATCAGGCTCCGCGCGGCAGCGTGGGAAAAAGCGAGAAAAAACATCGCCAAGCGAAGCGACCAATACTGCGATGCTCGGCTTGCTTCGCACGCTTAGTTTTTGTTTTGTCTTTTGTTTTGATTTGTTTGTTTGTTTGTTTTGCAGTTCCACTCCGTTTTCTCCCTTTTTCCCCCACTGCCAAGTGCCAGGCTACCCTAATTTCGATTAATACACCTGAGTCTGGCTATCCTATCTGACCCGTTGTAATAAGGAATTAGAAGGCGAAATATGTATAATTGGTCAATTAAAATAGTCGACCAATCACATCGTTTCGTTTTGAGGAGTTAATAGACTGAAATAATGAAGCGTTCCAATAAATGTTGGCACGTATCAATAAAGCAGAGCAGTGGATGACATCGTCTGTGCTTTGTGTTTGACAAAACGCGTTCAGAGATCCGACAAGTTCAGTTATTTTAACTTCAACTTCTTCTTAGTAGCATGACAATCCTGCTTGCTCTCGCCTTCCTTCTTTGCATTTCAATCGGTAGGTTATTTTAGTCTAGTTATATCTGTTTCTTCTTGTTTAACTAAAGGATATATAATACTAAAACGGAACTTTGCTCTTCACCGCCTGATAGAATTGATATTTTTCCGGGACAAACAAATGTGTAAGATTTTTTTCCACATTATACGCCATGAAAGATATTTTTTTTCAGTGTAGGATTTTTTTTCCTAAGCTATTTCCCTGAAAAAAATTTTTCGCCTCAAAATTACTGTTATTTTTTTCTGAAACCACCCATACCCACCCTCAAAAGTCAAATGGTCGGCCCCTTAGAACCGTGATGACAAATAATTTTAATTATTAAAAATATTACTTGTTCAGTTTTAAAACATTTTTAATAATGAAATGGGAATGAATTGGTGCCTGACGTTTCAATTGTATAACAATGATAAATACAATGTTAATGGACAAGCAAGCGTAAATAAGGGCCCCCTTTTTGTGAGATTAATTTACAAGTAAGGGCCCATCTGCGCTAGCGTGAAAACTGTTTATTTTGACAAATTTTCTGACATCAGAAACCCTTAGCAAATGTGGATGGTTTGTAGGGTTTTTACAAATTTTGTTCGAGGCCAAAGGATCGGCCAAAGGATCGTGGGCGGACGGACGTACGGTCACGTGATTACAAGTCACTACCAAAATTTCTCAGATGCATAAGATACCAAATTTTCTATCAGAAGAAGAAGATCAATCAATTCTTCAAAAGCAGTTTACATACATTTGCAGGCAACGAAAATATCAAAAAACACCCTCGAAAAGGGATACACATTTTTATTTGAAAATTACTGTCACGACGATTATTGAAGGCTTATATGGACAATAAATTCATGTAGAGGGGAATCCTTTAAATCACTGAGGAAGAATGAAAGGACTCACAATGTTAACAGTTGTCATAAATGCTCTTGTACAGCAGGAGGAAATGGTTACTGTAATCATATGTTTTTGTTATATAAGTGTTTGAATTCACTGAATTCTACCTTTAGTGCTAAAATTTCAGATTCTAGTTCAGAAATTTCAGCGTCGGATTCGTGTAAGCTGTGTCGCTCAGCATCATTTGGCTCAACAGACACCTCACTCCTGTGGTGTTTACCATGGTTTCCCTCGAATCAGATTCCTGTTCAACTTTATCTTATTTTGGATCTTAGGGATAAGGTATGGCTTGTGTACAGGGCATTTAAACACCGTTCGAGGGGAGGCTGCACGTTTTCAAAAGCTACCGACCACTATTAAAAGACAATACAATACAATACTTCCGAAGTCATCATCCCCAAAATGAAAAGAACAGACGATTGTATGTTTCTGCCCTTAGCAAAAAAGCAATATTTGAGAGATGAATATAGCGGGACGAATTAGAACCCACACACAAAAAGACCAAGTTACACACCTTAACGGTCGGGTACTCCTCCCTTTTAATTCGCTGCAGCTGTGCTAGCTTTTAATACATGCTGATCGCTTGGAATCTTATGTCACATTTCTTGCGTTTGTTATCGAACATGATAAACAAAGACGAACCGCACAACTGCGATTACTTTAGCCTGGGAAAAGGATTTGCTGGTATTTGTCAATGTTCATACAGGAAAAGAATGGAATAAAGCGATTCATAAAGGCCTGACTTTGCCTCTCGTCCTGACATGGTACTGTCACGCGAGTCAAAACTCAAAGATGGCGGCTGAAGTCTTTCCGCGAATGACGTCATAAATTAAAAAGTCAAGATGGCGCCCAGGCTTATTAAAAACGTGTGTAAGGCTCTTTTTAAAACCAAAACACAAGAAATTCCAAGAATTTTTTTGCTAGTAATGGAAAAAAAAAACATTTGAGCGCGCGCGTGATGGCAGTTAACCAATCAGATTTGAGAATTTTGTTATAGTTATGATTAGTGACATAATCAAGAAAGCGTCGAAGCGTCTGTATTTTTTAGTGCAGCTCAAAGAGATCAAAAGCTCCCCGTCAGGATATGACCACTTTTTCACTGCTTGTATGTACGCTCTGTTCTTACGTATACGCCGCAAAGTTGCTTCCGAACTTTAGAGTTCGATCGCGTGTTTTTGAAAAACGAAGTAAGTTTTACCTTTATTAGCTCTAAGTTTTTAATCTTCTTTACACTGAAAATGGCGAGTTTAGATTGTTCCTGTACAGCTTCCACGTCCAGAGGAAACACAGATATGGGAGGGTGAATACGAATCGGTGCGTTTCCGCCAATTGCAACATTTACTTTTGCAGCTTCCGCTCGTTATTGCCACCTTTATTTGACAAACACAATGGATGCTACGGTAACGGTTTGATTGACGTCGCAGAAAAATCCAAAATCCTAAAACGTTTTTGACAACATTCGAAACAGGTGTAATCACACCTGACCGATGTAATAGGCAAACTTAGCAAAGACGACGGCGTGGCAGAATTAAAAGCCGTTTGTTACTAAATCACTCTAATAGGGAAGTAGGAGGCAGAATATTTAGTTGGCAAAAACAGTTGACCAGTCAAAGCGTCCCGTACTAAGTAAATAGACTAAAATAATGACTGGGCGCGTTCCAAATAAAAGGCATTAATGGACATGATGTATGCGATCTACTTTGTGGGTTATGAATGACAAATGTTAACTTGGACACGTAATTAATTAAGTAGCCTGAGGGTAATGGGATGACGACCTCTCAAGGTCAATAATTTAACGTTAACTTGAAACGGTGTTTCCTTAGCAGCATGAAGATCCTGTTTGGTCTCGCCTTTCTTCTTTGCATTTCAATCGGTAGGTTCTGTATTTTTGTCCTGCTGTATCTGTTTCTTCTCGACTGGGTAAGGAAGTAAAGTACTAAAGGAACTTCGCTCAGTAACTTCTCACCGTTCCCTTTGTAATGGCGTCCTTTATCTCCTTTCTCGAAATATGGGGTGTAGCGCCATTTTGCTTACATGCTCCGCACGATTCGAACAAACATCAACTTAATGTTTTTTACTATCTCTTAATAATTTCATTCGGAAGGCATTAAATATATAAAACAGTATAGTATTAGACTGATAATAAGCGTGTTTTTTGCATTGGAGTCGAGTTTAATGCAGTTTTAGCAGGTTTCAATGTTAGGAAATAGTTAGCACTGTAATGCCGAACTGGGAAAACTGGGCGGCATCCTCTTAGAGGCTTCGTAACCGTTTGTGTTTGATGTTGACTAACGTTCACTTCAGTCTCAAGGAACTCCAAGGATGGTGAACGTGTTCATCGATGGATTTAGGAGAAGCAGTAGTCAGAAAAGAATATTCTCCAATTCTATAGGATTCGTTTTAATAAGGCAGGTCCTTGTAACGTCCAGGAAAGGTGAGATAGGAGCAACACGCAACAGTGAAAGCTAATCAGTACAACTGTTTTAATATGACTCGTTTATTGTGGGAATTCATATTCATATAAAGTTTTTGTAACGAGCGTATTAGTACCCTATACTGCAATAACAAATACAAATGTCTTACGATTACTTGTTTATATAGCATTACTAAACAATTGGGTGTCGATGCGCTTGAATTTTTAAGGAAGTTAATTCTCCAGAGTATGAATTTACAGAGGACAGACGGTAAATTGCTGTTGCTCGAAACTAAAAGTCTAAAAAATATAAAATCTAAAGGCCTTATTATCCGTCAGTAAGGATGCCTAAAATGCGTGCAATTCCACAATTAGAGTTTTCCGATTTGCGGAATTGGAAAGACTTTTTCCGCCTTGTGAACTAATTAGATGCAAAGTGGTGTTTGGTTCAGTTTGTACAATTATTCAATTACAGTCGTTATTCATTGTTTAAAAGTAGATTTGAGTTTTTAGCATCACGAATACGCATGGTGGAAATCGAATGGAAACTAATTTTTTGCATATGTATAATCTGCTCAAACCAAACAAAGGTGCCAGTTGTAGCAGCATTAGAAAATAATGTATTAATAGTAGAATTTTATCAATAAGTACTCAAGAGATCATAGCACATGTATGGCAGAGTATACGGAATAACGCCTCTACAACAGAAGTGGTTTCCTAAGAGCACCTCCTGGTGAACTGGGTTTCATGGTAAAATATTGTTAATAGCCATCGAAAAAATAAACGTAAATGAACAGGCCTGAATTTTTTGGTATGTTTTTCAAACGCTTCAGGTTGATATTCAACTGTGAAGATTATAAACACTTTCATCAATTGTTGTTTATCATTTTTAATGCAAGAACAAGGAAACTATAAACGAAGCGGAGCATAACGCAAGTTCTAAAAGCCAAGAAAATTTAGACTGATTTCGCGGTGAAAATAGACACCATTTTTAACGTTCGTTAATTCGTTATTGTATAGAAACCCTTTTCATGGCAACTTGCCAATGACACTGAGCAAAAAATAATACAAAGTTAGCAAGTGAAATAAAAATTGAGGATATCTTCCGTTTCCTTATAGGCAAAACTTTGTGAAAGCTGTTTTCCTTTCCACCTCCAAAAAATTCACGGGTGAAACATCGCACATATTTTGTTGCACGTTCTATGTGCGTCAGTTGATTGCACAAAAAGCTAAGACAGGAGCCTGCAGCTGGCTAAGACTGAAACGCTCCAGACTAGAAACGTGAGAGCAAGTGTTTTTTTTTTATATTTTTGAAGATAGTTTGTGCATTCTGTTTTCTGACAACTCATGCAATGTCTGTGGGCTCTCACTCGTGAAATGCGCTTGTAGATTTATGTCAAACTAAAAGAGTTAGTTTTAACTTAGTGCGCATTTCACGTCATTTTCACTGAGCGGAAAAATGTGTTCCATTTATGTGAGTTTTCCGCTAAATAGGAAAACTCTTTTGGACGTGTCGGCTCCATTAATATAATAATGACATATGTTAGTAAATAGACAAACGAACATAAATATGCACGCTTTTTTTCGCGGGAGTAATTAACTAGTATAACAAAGATGCTTCACGTGTACGGCAAACGGCAAACATCAGATTCAAGTTGAGAATTTCTCAAAATAGAAAATGAGCAGATAAAAACAGCTCAAAAAATTTTCAGGGATAAGAAATTGCGTGAAACTACCTATTTATGTGTAGAAATAATGAACAGTAAACGACAAGTCAAGGGGAAAATTGGTCACGTGGTACAAATTCCCTTTTGCCGTTTGACGTAAACGTGATGCTAAAACCTCTCTATATTAAAAAGTCAAAAAGGACACAATTATGTGTCCAAAAGTCCCAATTGGGTATATCCAGTGCAATAAATGTAACGTGCAATACATCGGCTCAGCCAGCTCAGTGACAGATTTGCCGAGCACCGGTGCTCCATAGAAAAAGCCAGAAATCCACATCACTTTTATCATCCAACCGCCGTTTCAGACCATTTCTCCCTTCCAGATCATTCCTTCAAGGACATAGAACTCATTCCATTTAATAGAACTAATTAATTTAGACAGGGACAGTATCCGTAAGGCCCACAAAGGATTTCTAATATCTGAAGGCAAAACGCTTGTACCCTGTGGGATGAACAGACGAGATGAAATTTAATCTATTGACATATATTTTTATGTTACTTCTCTTTATACAAGTTTTTTTTTTCTATTGTATTCCTCCCCAATCACATTTTATTTTTAATTTTTGTATTAGCGGAGCTCTGGCGCGCGAAGCGCTCCTGCGGAGCACCATAGGTAAGTAAATCTACCTATCCCAGAAAATTTGGTAATCACGTGACCGTACACCGCCCGCCCGTC
The DNA here is from genome assembly GCA_022179025.1 of Porites australiensis. Taxonomy (NCBI): domain Eukaryota; kingdom Metazoa; phylum Cnidaria; class Anthozoa; order Scleractinia; family Poritidae; genus Porites; species Porites australiensis. The sequence continues at coordinate 18,455 of BOPM01000446.1, read as the reverse complement.
CATCCGCACCACAGGGCAACCAATGTTCAATCTAGTTTGGGAGCAGTCAGGAAGACTGATATTGCACACATATTGTACATCAATGTTGTGATCAATTGACAGCTGTCAAAACAGGGTATCCGCTGACCAGTATCAGCTGACCGTATCGATGGCTCAGGTGTCGACCCATCTAGGTCGAGTATCTTTTTGACGTTATCCGCCGACAAGTTTCTAGTTTTCAAATGATTGCAGGCTCAAGTTTAATTCTTTTAATTCATATGAAATATGTTGTGTTTTATATGTGCCGCACAATTAAAGTTTTGATTTCAAACTGACCTCGGAAGCTAAAATTCAGCCAGTTTTTACAGGCAGAGAAGACATGCCAATTGCTTTTGACTTTTCTCACCAAAGGTCTCGCGTTGGTCACGCTGTACGTCCAATTTTTATACTCTGATTGGTCAAAATTTGACAGGTGACTTCATGCGGAAAATTTATGCAGCATCTCAAATCTTGTTTTCTTTGACAGCTGAAGCTGACAGAGTTTTGTGTCAACTCGTGATGTTTTTAACTGTCTTTTTCCACTGAATGTACAAAGTGAAATTCAGCTGCTATCAAGAGTCTTCTGTTATTCATGGCTAGTTTGTTTATTAGGTTTTTGTTGAGAAATACGTCGCTTTGGCAAAGTCGGAATCCGATTTCGGATGGCATCGTTTTCGTTTTTCACCTTGCTTGATGCGTAAGACGGTTGAAAAGTCTGAAGCGATTCTGGCCTTACTTGATAGTTTTCAGTGCATCTCGAATGGTAAGCCTGAGTAATGATGTTTGTTTTTCTGCGTTCGAGGTACGAACAAAATACCTTAATATAATTTATGAATATTGCTTAGCGCTGCAGAAGCACGACGTTTGAATCGCTGTAAATGTAAATATGTAAATATCTTATTATCCACTCCCCACAGGGCTTTTCAGGGATAATTTACAACACTGGTTGGGGGACTTTGCCACACTGCTTAAGGTGCAGTTTACAAGTAATGAAGGAATGAGTAATGATGCCCCCATACATGAGTGTGAAAGTGAGATAGACCACTACAACGGGCACTACGTGCCCTACTCTTTACGAAGAGTGTGGGGGTTCTTTAACGTCCCACAGATTTATTATATGTGCAAGGGCCTGTGAGACGGGGCCTACGGTTTATCGTCGCTACCGTGCCAGAGCCGTTTAGCACGGCAGCGGTTGTCGAACTTAATTCAAAAATTTGATTCAGACGCCGTGCTTCTGCCGTGCTTTTGTCGAACTTAATTCCTGAATTTAGTTCGGCACGGCAGAAGCACGACTTCTGAACTGGGCCTGAGGTCTGATATTCTGTCTTCGTAAGGCGTTCATCTTTTAAAAAGTTGGCTGAATCTTCATAAAGCGTACATAGATCTGTGTTTGCTGAATCGTCCAAAGCATTCATCTTTCAGAAGTTTGCTGTTAAATTTTGCTTTGGATTAAGCCTGCATACTGTTCAGCATGGTTCGTCACCGTCTTTGGAAAATCTGCGACTGCTGGTGCATGCATCAAACCGGGGTTAGTTCGGCGGCCGTTGTGCCACAAAGTAAATTTACCGAGTTGTGTAGCTCGGCGATCGTTGTGTAACAAAGTAAATCTACCGAGTTGTGTAGCTCGGCAGCCGTTGTGCCACAAAGTAAATCCAGCGAGATGTGAAGCTCAGCGGCGCCATAGTTTGTTTAGACTACGAGTAGTCCCCCATTTTTCCTCAGAGATAGTAGAGCGTGCGAAAGGCGAGCGCGCGTGAAAATCACCCCACGCGAGAAAAGGCAACACGCGTTGGCTAGTAGTGGATATTTACCTCGCCGCTTCGAGGCCTCGGTAAATATCCAATACTAGCCACCCCCACTTCGGTGAATAATTGTTATATATTATTTTATATACTGTTACCGTTTATTCTCTTCTCACTTAGCCGTTTTCAACCTTTAAGTAAAGAAAACGAAACGAGAGATTATGTTTTTTGGGGGGTCGTACACATATCAGGGACTGAGAGAAGTCTAAAAAATATCCTTCCCAGAAAAATTAAGTTCCCCCACCCCCCACAACTACCTCGGAACCTACTACCAGCCCACCCCCCACAACTACCTCGGAACC
>BOPM01000445.1:362451-375827 GCA_022179025.1 Porites australiensis | reverse complement strand
GGGGGTGTGCAATGTTACGGTCTCCAGTTTATCCTTCCTAAATCGCCATGTTTTTGGACAACCGAAGGGCTGCTCAAACAAATCAACGTATAGTTTGGTAGACAGTTGGTATTAGCCACTCCCGATTAAAAAATCCTGGATGTTCCCGTGGCTTATGCTCTAAAATTCTATTATTGAAAAAAAAAGGAAATTAAAGAGAAGATGGCCAGTCAGTAACTAAATTTACTTGAATAAGTTTTGGCGCACAACGTTGTTGTCAGTTTTGTTGTTGTTGTTTTTGCAATTGTTCGTTTAGTTGTTTTGCAACCAGACCGGCCATCAGCTGTGATAACGTGCATTTCATATTTGACCCCATTCACCACTGAGGATTTTGTCGAATAACTCGTTTTGAGGCTAGTCGAGCGGCCTTCTAGTCACTGTCTGGCTATAAAGAGTTTAAAATTACCACAGCGCTGTTCAGTTTACAGCAGATTGTCCACTTGACCTTTTCTTTTCGCTTTCTCTCCTCTCCTCTTTTTTCGCCTTTCTTGCCTCCATCTTTTTTTTTTTTTTTGCTGGGCATTTAGTAGCCTTCATAATGGTGGGAAATTGTTTTGGGAAAGCTTTTAGGATCTTAGGATTAGATGAAAGGAAAAGTAGGTGGGTAGTGACACAAGTTTTTCATGGAAATTTTTCGGGCTATGGGCACGGGTTCAGGGGCGAATGAGTTAACTGAACCAAGAAAGCACCGAGCTCTCAACCCGATATTATAGATCTAAAGTTCAATAAAAGTCGACAGCAAATTCTTAAATTGCGAATATGTAACATTCTTTAACCTTTGTGCAGTTCCTGCTGAGAGCTGCATGTATTTTCAACAGACTATGAAGAAAGAACTTATGGCAGCTCCTTAATAGTTATAAAGAGAATTAATATGGGATAGGATACTCGCCTGTCCACTTGAAGAAGTCTCGAGATGGTAGAAACATTGACTGGACTCTCCCCTTCTGAAAATAAATAAGATTAAAGTCGATTGATTTTGAATTTTTGCTTATCTTGTTAGTTGCACTCGGCTGGTTCAGCCTTGTCAGCCTCGAGACAAAAAATTAAAAGTAAAAAAGGGGGAAAATAATGTGTGAGAAATGAGTGTGTGAGTTGATCATTGATCGAATTGTTCTAAAAACAGGTACACTTTCAGTTCGCTACTATTGTAAAACAATATACAGTGAAAACAACTTGATCATTAGTGTGTACATACCCTATTGGAAAGTTGTTTTCCTCCGTACATTGTTCAATTGTTCTTCGTCTCTCGGAAATCCCGTAATGATGAATAATCTGAATATGAAAGAGAGAATCAGTCATCAACTGAATGATCTGATTTAAGCTGATTTCGAAAATAAATTTAGGGTTACGTTTATTGTAGAACAAGTAGAAAACTAAAAAAAGGCTTGTCTTGATAAGCTGAGCTTAATAAGAAGTTACGAAACTCACCTTATTTTCTAGGCTGTCCGGCACAGTTCCATTATTTCTTAATAGGCGATTAGGTGCATCTTGCTGTTGGTGCTGTGCAGCCATTACGCGGGGTTGAGTATAATGAACTGAAATCTGAATGTGTATTGAATGTTATATTAGAGACCTTTAGATTCGACCGGCACGAGTACGAGATTTGACTAAAAGTTTTTTCGCGTTTTCTCAATATGAACAGATACCCCGGAAGGCTTCATTGTACTTTTGATTTACCAGAAAAGTTAGCACAGTTATCTTTATTAAAGGAGCTTAAGCCCTCTACCGATCGCAAAATGATTAAAATTCTAGCATTTTATAACAGGCTTACCCACTACGACGTTCTCGTAAAACGTCGTAGTAGAATGACAACTCCTATCATGTTTTTCCGCCGTTTTCCCCTGGTGGAGGGGGGAAATCATCATCTTTTTTGCTACTGTTTACGAAGGCAAGGTGAAGGAGTTAGCTAAAGAGAAAGACAGTCTGAAAGCTATTTTCAGATGTATTAGCTTTCGCATCACTGCAGAGCAGTATTTCTGAAGACTTCGACAATAATGTGGGCTTCGAACACGTGTTATTACTGCAAACACTTTTGTTAATTTTTATGTTTAGGCTTCAATTTGTTACTTTAATTTTTTTGAAATTTCAGTTTGAGTAATGATATTTTTATTAATATCTTACCTGACTTCTCTGCAAACAATTTTAGTAACTAGAAGTAATTAGACAAAAGGAGGTGCAGGTTTTTAGTGTATGTTCGAAAGAAAGTTAAACACTGGCGAGTTAGCCCCCGCATACCTGTCATCGTTTAGAATATAAACTGTTAAATAGAGAATTTGGCAAGGAGATTCTATGTCAACTAAATGCTCTCTAAAAAAAATGCTAAGATTATCTAACGAAAACTAGATCGATCGCGCTGTATTAAACTAGAAGTACTATTGCAGCATTATAGAATTCTAGAAAACACTCTGGATCACTCTGCTGATTGTTTCGAAAACATATCAACATGGATGTATGTCAAGATAAAACAACTTGTCAAATGGCAGCAGTGATTAGTTTACAACGTTATGGTGATAGTTTTAGTTCTTACTACGGTGAATTCACAAGGATGCATCAAGATAAAGTTACCTCACTTGAAGCCCAATCTCAAGTTTACAATATGGTGGAGCTTGCGCGCAAAGAATTATGGTCAAAAGCAACAAATAACTACTTACCTTCTCGAAAGGCTGGAGAATCATATTATTTCATAGCTTTCCCAAGCAATTCTTTAAACATCGTTTATGATCGGTGTGATATCTCAGCCGTTATTACCGTACCTGCATATAACATGGCTGGATCTGTCAACTGTTGTTACTACGCAACCTTTACACCACTGTAAAAAGATGCTATCTCAGCCCTTCCTGCTTGGAACCTGAAAATCCGAGCTAAAATAAATTTGCAAGAGTGAACCATTTCGACTATGGCTACAATACGCTTTCTCACAACAGAATGGCAATGTCTTTGCAACTTACGTTAACTTTGTAATCATGCTACACAGTTTTTCCTAAGGCGGAACTCGTGAAATCTTGCTTCCATTGAGCCACTTTGGGATTCCTCTCTTTTAATTCTGAGAATAAGAATGACTGAGTATATGCACATAATTGTTGCCACTCATCCACAAACATCCAACTGACTTTTGAGTACGAAGCCAATTTTCCATATTCATCTTAACTGGCCTTCGTCGACTTCCAAACTTTTTTTAGAGTTAGTTTTTAAAACATGGTAAGCAGAGGAAGATAATTATAAAACTGGATGACATGTCCTGAAAAGTGATTGGTAGCCAAAGATTCAGACACAATTCTTCAAGTTTTAACTAATTTTGGTCCAACTGCGCCCCTGCGTTTCATTGGTAGATAGCTTTTGTTATGGTGACGGTAGCTACAAACACGGTGAATTTGAATTGTTTTCACACCTGTTTGACATAATGGTAATTACTTTCTAAACATAATAGTTTGTTTCTGCAACCAGATGGCTTAAAGTGAAATGAGATCACATCAGTATCAATCGCGTTTTGTTCAAATCCCAAGACTTCAGGTTTCATTTGATTACCTAGCTATGAACCAACTTGATATTAAAACGTGAAATCATCAAAGCTTGTTTCATAATACTCGAGAATTTTCGTTGAAGCAGTTATTGAAGAATCAACTGAAAATGCGTCGTAATACACCTTATTTCAAAATAATGCAAAATTCAGTTATTATTTTGTCCTCATGATAATTGGCCCTCATATCTCCTTTCAAGTTTCAAGTTTGTGTCAGTTTTTTGGAGGATAATTTACAAACTTGTCTAACCGCAAATAGGGGGGCTAATCAAGGCGGGTAGATCGGGGGGTTGCCTGCGTGCAGACGTCTCCTATTTCCTTTGTTGCACGCGGAAAAGGGACGTTTGCGTAACGCCGTCGCTAATCGTGTTCCAGCGTCCCGCTGGCAGGGTATTCTATTTCGCATAAATTGTGAAATAATATCCGGTTAGAAATAAGAGTTGACAGGCCAAACAAAACATCATAAGCTCGTGATACGGGCGAAACGTGACCTTGAGAGTCTGCTTGAACAGAGGTTTTTCTTCTTTTCTCTCTCGCGCGAAGATTACTAGCACTACACAGAGCATGTAGCATTCTAACCTTTGACTGAGTAAATCTCATTTTTGCCGCGCTAAGTCTTCCATTTAGAGGTCATGAAGCAGGTTTGTTACATGCATACTGAGTAATCATTTCCTGTGGTTTATGCTTCTGTGGGTGTTCCCGATAGGACTTGATTTCAGATGCAGTTGTAAAGTGTTTAAATTTTCTTGACCTCTGTTTGTTACGGCTAAATAAAGATTTTAGTTTCTTTGGCTGGCTTTCTCCGAAATGCCTGCCTGGTGCGAAGTCCACGCCGCTTTTGTAGTTTTCTCAGACACTGTTTACAAATATGATGTGATGTGTCATGCACAGTAAATTGTAAAGAAATAATTTCCTCGTATACGTTAAATTTTCCGCGTCCCCGCACAAGATTTCGATCGCTCTGCTTTTCGATCGACGAAAAACACAGCACACAATGGCACATGTTTTGATTTGTTTTGGTTAGAAAACCCCGTTTACATAAATCATTTAAATCACCGCATACATTATCAGACCACATTCGATAACAACCAATCAGCGTTAAGTCAAACAATGCGCACTGTGTGTCAGCCTATCACAGCGTGCTCCCAAGATCTTGGGAACCCAGCAGGACGCTGGAACACGATTAGCGACGGCGTTACGCAGACGTCCCTTTTCCGCGTGCAACAAAGGAAATAGGAGACGTCTGCACGCAGGCAAATCGGGGGGCGGGGTACTCCTGGAAATTCTTGGTGGGGGTGTGCCGCCCGGTTCTCCAAATCCTGACCCTGTTTCACTCAGACCAAAAAATGTCATTTTCCACCCCTGTTTTCAGACCAGACCTCCAAAATCCAAACCAGTTTTCAGACCTGTCCCCGGTTGTTCAAACGACGGATAGTGCTATCCACCGGATAAGTGTTGGGGAAACTAATTGCACTATCAATTGGATCGGGATTTATCCGGTGGATAGCGCTATTCAGCTTTTGAACAACCGGGGCCTGACCTTTAGGCAGAAATTATGTCATCATTACCAGATTAGAGCGCAAACAAAAAATTCTTCAACTTCATTTCGAATTCGCATATCGTAAAATTCCGAAAATAAGCCCCAGGGGCTTGCACTTGGAAATTACCCTCGAATTCAATTAAACCAAAGCAAAAACTTTACAGTAACATATAATTTTTTTCATTTGCCAACTATCTATTACGTGTGCCAAGTGATTGCAGTCAAAAAGTGTCACAGTATTGCTATTTGCGTACTCTTAACTCTTGGCTTGGATTTCCTCGTTTCATATATATAGACAAAGTACTTGCATGGCTCGGTTTTAGTAAGATCTACGTCCTCAAGGCGAGTTTCAGTAAAACTTTCGGCAAATAACCGACATAAATTTCCTTCCAACTATAAGCTAGCCCAATCGATTTCCCTCCCAGTATAAGCCTAGCCGATTTTGAAAGGCAAATTTCCCTCCGTATATAAGCCCCTCGGGCCCCTCCAAATATAAGCCCCCCAAAAAGAAGCCCCTCATAAAGGGCCTTTGAAAAATATAAGCGCCGGGGGCTTATATTTAAAAGGGTGACTTAACGGAGGGGTTTTTGCGTTACGATTTTGGGGGGCTTATATTTGGAGGGGCTTATTTTATGAATTTTACGGTATTTCTTTTTCGTTCTTATTCATTTGGAATTGAAACGATAAATACGTTTATACGCTCCCGTAGCTCCCTCGAAAACCTTACCCGATTCCAGACCAAAATTGGCAAAGTGTATACCCGTACAGACAAAAAGGCGTAAGAACCCTACCCTTTGGGGAGGCACATACCTATATGGTTTATATAAGAAACAACCCCTCCCCCCCCAAGGGGCAGATAAGGCACAGGTAAAAGGTGAAAGTTCATTTGAATAGAGGCAAAGAGCGCTAATTAACATAGATATAAAAGAAAAGAAATATTGCCACGACAATAAGAATAAGTGACGGAATAATATGTGTATTGCTTCATAAAAGAAGAATTGCTGAAATATGCTGAATTCCATTGTCAGCCACCTTACATTGTGACTACTATAACCGGGAGCCACTTAGATAAAAATGACCAATCGGATAACAGGAAGATAACAATGCATTCCAAATGGTTGTTAATCATAATTTTTTCGGCTACGAACCGAAATAACCAGGAGTATGGATCGAAATCAGCCAAATACAACCTATAAACGTGACGTTTTAAAAGTTTGCTTTCTTGGAAAAATTTGAAACAATACTTAAATTTTGTGTTTCGAGTAACTTATTGTTTTCTTACAAGCTGCTGATTGGCCCAAACAAACTTTCTCGGAATGAATTGTTATTTCTCTGTTCTCCGATTGGTCAACTTTGTTAGGTTGCCTCACACTGTAAGATGAAAAGCTATTAGGATCAATTCTGAACGAGTCTATTACGTGCTTTTTCCTATTCTGATGCAATAACATTTAGCATGACATTCTGACTTACCGTCAAGGCCTAGACCAAACGTCGAACTTTTCGTGGGATGAACCAAAAATGTGGGTCGACCAAAATTAAATTAAGATCGTCTGTTGGGTCAGACGTCGAACTTAGGATGCGTCGAACTAATCAAAGGAATCAGAACAAAAGGCAATTTTAATAAATTTTCTCCCGAAGGAGGCTAAATATATATTATCATGGTTCGTCGCATGTTATGTCCGACGTTTGTCCCTGAGACGATCTTCAGACGTTCTATCCGTCTGGGGCAGACGGATAGAACGTGTTGGACGATCCATTATAGTCATTCAGAAGAACTTAAGTGAGCCAGGCCTAGGCCAAACGTGGAACTTTTACATGAGACAAACCAAACTTAGTGAGTTAAGTTCATGAAAGGTTCGACGTTTGGCTCAGTTAAGTTCGTCTGAATGAGATTGGATCGTCCAACACACGTTCTATCCGACTTCAGACAGATAGAACGTCTGAAGATCGTCACCGGGACAAACGTCGCGCGTCCATCTTCACATGTGACGGACTAAACAAATAAATTAAAAATTTGTATGATCATGCAATTTAGCCTCCTTTGGGAGACAATTTATTACTGATCTTATCCAGTTGATTGGTTCGACGCGTCCTAAGTACGACGTCTGACCCAACAGACGATCTTAACTTAATTTAAGTCGACCCAAATTAGAGTTTGGTTCGTCTCGAGAGACGTTCGCCGTTTGGCCTAGGCCTAAGAAATCAGTTTGTCTCGTCACCACAACGTCAGTCCAAAATGAAAGCTTGTCTCGGTCACGATACCACGCTACAAATGGGCATGGCATTTTGTTCATAAAAGTTCCTCGCTTAGTTCATTTAGTCGTCTCAATGTCACTCTCAATGAGATATCATACTTACAACTAACTGAAAAGATCGCCACTCATGTTTCAGTTCACGAATGCTTTCAAATGTGCATACTACTTCTTCCAGAGCGACAGTTGCCCGTTCCGCTGGACAAGGGTAACGAAGGCTCTGAGGGCGAGATAACCAAAACAGTAGGAGGTCAAACTCACCGCTCACGAATACAGAATACAGAGTAAACTGTGTAGTGCGACTTGCGTGTGGCCATACATGAAACTCTGCCAGACCGCATCTTTTCTCGTGTCTCTTTCTTCTTTACATAAATTAAGGTGACCTAGTATTAGTAATGTCTCGTGGAATCAAACTATCCCCTTTGTGGACTTTTTCAGATAACTCGCTTGGACGAAGCTCTTTAGAAACACTTTTATTCGGTATACATTCTGCACTCTTCGTTAACTGATGACATTTGTTATATTGTCTGACATGCGATACAGAAATTCATGCCTTGTGAGTAGCGTGCCCTATTAACCTCGGGCAGATTTATAGGAGAGAAAGGTTTGAATTAGGCAAAGTAAAGTGAGCTATAGATTTGTGTATAGCACTGTTACGAAAAAGGTTGCTCTTGTACCCCTTTAAACAACAGCGAGAATCAAACCATAGTTAATTGTTAAGCTTTGACAAGATTTAACACAAGGACGCCCTATAAAAAGGCAGTTTCTCAGGGAAGAACAGGAATCACTTTGTCAATTATCTACAGTCGATTAATGAGACAATATTACCTTGGCAATAAATAATAGGCCATTACCGAGTTGCACCAAGCCTCTGTTTCAAAGTGAGGCTAAGTGCGAGGCCATTGATAAGAAAATGATTTAATATTCTTATGCAAAGAATCCTGAGCCTCGTTTTGAATGTGAGAATCAGTTTGGAACTCGGAAATGGCCTATAACTTTTAGATTGCCATTTTCAAATTATTTTTTGCTCAGAAGAAATAAAAAGAGAAAAAAAATTTGTCTGAGAAAAATTTTGGTAAATAAATAAATAAAATACAGTTTGTAGTCGTTTCTTGGAGCCGTTGAATATAGTCTCTGTTAAAATTTTTGCGACTTTACTGACTTCATTCCCTCCTTCGAAATGTTGCTGTACAAGATTTAGAAGTTACAACAATGGGAGGGAGAGGAGATGAGCGAGAAGGAAAAAAACAGTGTTCGTTGGAAGTGTCATAATTATTTTTGTCTGAGACTGTACCATTTCGATTTTTATTTAGCAATTAATGAATTCGGCTTTCGTAGGATATGAAGAATTAAGTAGATCGAGGAGGGTGTTATCTACCGAGGTCGAGGTGGATAACACCCTCCGAGATCTGCTTAATTCTTCATATCCTACGAAAGCCGAATTCATTAATTGTTTTATTATTCATTCAAAATATTTCCTAGTTTAAAAACATAGATAAAACACGCTTACCTGCATCGATGTTAAGTTCATTTTCGATAGTGTACGTTTAGGTTTGTCCAGCTCCGCAAATATTCTCCAAATAGCAGATGTCGCCTTCCGAGTTCTCTTCTTGCTGTTTTGCCATGTTTTTAGTTATTATTTCTCCTAGTTCCAGCTTTAGTTCTTACTCTTGAAAAGAGTGAAATGTCCACCATTTTTTTTTCACAACCAAAACAACTCAACCTCGTCCCCAGGTCTTCTCGGTAACGGTGCCTTAACCTGTAGAAGGGTGCATTTTTGACGTCATTTCCTCGTTAAAGACAAAATTCTTCCAAATTTAGTCATCAGTAACTTGTTATGGTGAATTATGCGTGTGCTTTAAGCCAATCAGAATTGGGGAAATGTTTTAAATAATAACGGGTTTTAATACACTCCTGGAGTTTTAACAGCCAAAAAAATTACAAAAAATACTTTGAAAATACTTTAATAATCTATCAATAATCTATCATAATATATATATATATATATATATATATATATATATATAATAGTTAGAAGATTAGCCTAATTACAATCATTGAAACCTGTTTATCAGGTTTTATTACACTCTTGGCCCCAGTTGTTCAAAAGGTGGATAGCACTATCCACCAGATAAATCTCTGTCTACTGAAAAGCACAATTGGTTTCCCTAACACTTGTCCGACCGCTGGATAGTGATTTACCCGAAGGATAGCCCTATCAATCTTTTGAACAATTCCGGCCTGGAGTTTTAACAGCGAAAAATCAGGAAGTGAAAATACCTTAATAATCAATCACAAAATATATGCAATAGTTAAAAGGTACACTTAATTACACTTCTTAAAAGCTGATAACCTAACATAGTTCTAACGTGTTATGCCCATTAAGCTTGAAATAACTCCAGCTATTCTCAGACGCTCCATGTAAGGTAATTCAAAACTGGATTCTGAATCCCATGCTGTTTATTCCGGGTTCTAGTTATTGGATTCCGGATTCCTTTTCCGTGGAACTTGGATTCGAGATTCCAATCGTTTGCGGGATTCCGGATTCCTTGACTTAAACCGCTGATTCCAAAGCCCAGAATTTCGGATCCAACAAGCAAGAATTTTGCGGATTCCGGAATCCAAAAGAGAAAAAAATTCCAGGATCCCGGAAATCATATTTTTACCTTACATGGGGCGAGATTTGATTTATAAAAGTTAAGAAAACGTGAGCTAAGGAGACATCTTGGAGAGAACAAACAAACAAACAAACAAAAGAGACATTGTAATGGAGTGGTTTTCAAATAAGAATAGTAAGGGAATCCGAATTGCAGAGTCCGGGAAATTTTTGCTTGTGGAATCCGGAATCCTGGTCTTGGAATCCGGAATACAGCTCAAGGAATCCCGAATCATACTAACGACTGGAATTCAAAATCCAAGTTCCACTGACAAAGACTGGAATCCAGTAGGTGGGATCCGGAATTTGCGGCGTGGAATCCATAATCCAAGACTGTCTTGGATTCTCTTGCAATGGACGAAACCAACAAATCACAAAACAATAAGTTAATCACAGATATACAAGATAGCGAGTGACAAGAAGTAGGAACTGCCTGCTTTTTGTTCCTGGGTAATCAGTTACCGTGTCCTTAGGCATTTACGTTGTCAACAAAAGAGGTCTTCTAAATTGGCTGCCGTGACTCTACAACCCCGGCAAAAAAAGAGAAGGGAACACTTAAGATTTTTGGGCATGCACAGTTCAGTTTTCTCGCCCCCTTGCAGTGATGTTAAGAGGTGCAGCTTGGGAAAGCTTGAGTGACTTTCAACTTTTTGAAGGGGGAGGAGGGGCAAATCGAGCAACTGTCTCAACTATTTTGTCCGGGGTTGTAGGCAGACAGTCTGAGCTGGCTCGATCAAACTACCAATCGAGCCACCTTACACCGTCTGACAATCAGACTACGAAACAAAACTTGGCTTAGGGTGTCGTGATCGTGAATGATATTTCTGAAATGTCAAGTTAGGGTCGCGATAACCAGAATTAAATAACTCGAAAGTGATCTCTTTTTCGCATTTTCTTTTTCTGACTAATGATGACATAAGGATAAACTCAAAGGAAAAAAGCTTGCGGGGAGAAAAATGTTACTCCTTTGGTCTGTAACTATCGAAACAAAATACACTTAAAAGTTATTTAAAAAGCAATAGAAGTAACCAGTAAATCCAGTTACACGAATATACATATACAATCAAGTCTCAGGTCAGATAAGCGGCGTCTTAATTCCGTAGGAAGAGAAACAGCAGAAATGTCAAGACAAATAAACAGTCTGCCTGTTGGAAAATTCCGTCATCCACCTTAAAAGAAAACAAAAGGGAAGATGAAAATAAGAAGGCATTAGTCTCGATTATTTGCAAACGCTTCATTCAGAATATACTGTGCAAGTATTGTTCCTAAACAAGAGCCCATCGGGGAAAAACTACAGTTTACTTGATCGACCTAAACTTAGTAAGAAGGCCCTTGAGTCCTGTCTTAAAAAGAGTGACGTCAGCAAATGGCATTGGGCAGTTCAAAGCTATGTTCACACTATATAGGATAGCTTTTGCGCCGCAAAGAAAACTACACAGGGTAAGGCTTCTGTTCACGCGCAAAAATGGTTTTGGCGGCGCGATTTCCGTGACAAATAGAAGCTGCACCGCTCCGATTGATCTCTAAAGCGGAGAGTCACATATCGGATAGGTGTTCATACTATACCGGACACCTTTTGGTGGCGCCAAAAAAAGCTATCCGGTATAGGGTGAACATAGCGTAATTATCACGTTTACGACAAGAGGGAGAACGGTAACTGACATTAGATATGCTCATACGATAATTACTAACGTATGTATCCAAAAACAATTAAGCACTACAGAGCTCTTCCTAAAGTTTTCGTTTAGGTCTAAAAAAGCTCTCCATCTGTGAATTTAGGATATCCGCGCGTTCTCTTGCGGCTCGCTTCCCTCGTCAGTCAAAAAGAAGAGTTTGCGCGCAGTCTCAGTAGTTAAAACACTCATCGAAAACCGTATACACTGATTGTCAAACGTAAGAAATGGTCACGTGATTATATTTGCCATTTGCCGTAAACAGGTTGTTTAACCTCTTACTATCTGCCACCTCCAACTTCAATTTTGTTACCAGAAAACACGAACACGAATGGAACAGGCTGGTATAGGGATGTAAAAAATGCCAAGAAATGAAAACTCTTACTTGTCTCTCAGCTTGGCTGGGTTTGTTACCGCTCCCTCTTGACCAGGCACTTCGCGCTCCACTACAAAAGAACAAATCGCGAGTTATTTCAAGAAAATGGGGTAACGTCATTAAAACGTTTAAGACAGTAGAGCGCGGTCGGAAAATTGACGAGGAAAAAAAAACGGCAAAGACTAGAGAGAGAAAAGGGAGGGCTCTCGCCCCACTCTCCCCTCGTTCTTCCCCTTTTTTTCTTCCGCGTAATTCCCCTCCCACTATCCGAACGCTGCGATCTACTATCTGAACGCCTGGAACAGGCTACGTCACTGATACCATATTAACGCTTCTCACTACTTCTGGACTAAACCTTGTAAGAAATACTGAGGACTACTAAAGTTGTACTTTTGGTGGGTAAAATGACAAGTTTTGGTTATTCACAAAATGAATCAGTACTCAGGAACCCGGCCTATAGGCTCCTGAACGAGTACAAAGTTTAGAATTAAAACCGTTATGTGACTGAAATAAAAATGTTTAAGGGTAAAAAAGACTAAACGTACGCGTAAGAATGCAGCTGTAGAGTGCGATTATTAGTTTCACTCTTCTGTGATTGAAACATATTTGTTTCTATAATGTTCCAAGTGAACCCTTAGTGATCTCGCTCTATGTAAGGTAACCCAGATTTCAGAATCCGGGAAATTTTTGCAAGTGGAATCTGGAAACTTAAGCTTTAGAAGCCGTAATTCAGCTCAAGGAATCCGGAATCCTGCAAAGGATTGGAATCCCGAATCCAAGTTTCACTGGAAAAGAATCCGGAATCCTCTACCTAGAATCCAGAATCCACAGCGTGGAATCCAGAATCCAAGACTGTTTTGGATTATCTTAAATAATGCGGCACTTAAAACGAGCGTATTAGAAGAGGGACTTATAAATTGAGGAGAGGGGGCAATGATTGGAAGCAGAAATAAGCATTTGTATTATCACTTTGAGGTCTACCAAAAAGGTCGTTAACCCCTTGATTGATTGATTGATTGATTGATTGATTAATTTAAGTATTGGCCGAAGAAAAACTTCCCAAAGGAGTCCAATCTTCTTTTAGTAAAATCGTAAGAAATAAATAGTACTGTGCAAAACTTCTGACAAAGAGGTTTCATTGTATGGTAAAATCACAGCATTTCCTCCACAAATTTCAAAGTTAGCGTTACAAATAATGTCTCCCAAGGACTGAATGGCTTAAGGATGGTAGTCGTTTATTTAGTAGGAATGTGTTTTGCGCAGAACAGAAAGGTCGTCGTCCGATTACCTCGCAGTAATGTTCTTAAGGGGGGGGGGGGGGGA
>BOPM01000445.1:336729-352155 GCA_022179025.1 Porites australiensis | reverse complement strand
GATATAAATAGTCACTTGTTTTTTAGAGTGAATACATCAAAAGTAACACACGACAGCGCACGCAAGAGCTGTCGTTTACTCGCTCGCTTGTTTCGTCACTTCTACTAGAAGAGGGTAGTCGTCAGAAGTCAAGTCATATTTCGCCGGGATAATGTTCTAAACCTCGGCCAGAACTAACCATTCCCTACTGTCCTCTGTCTGAGGGCAAACCACTGAAACTTAGCCATGATCTGAGTTTGCACTGATGGCTGAACTGTTTGTCTTGAGAGCAGTTTGCTTTGGTAGAGCTTACGGTACCCTGAAGTAGCAAAAAACAAACAAACAGAGGATTGGGGGAGTTTTTATTGCCACGTAGAGGACGGTGAATTTGGAGCAGAAGTCAAAAGTTATAACTCAGCCTCACGAGTCAATGAGTTACCATTTTCTGTCTTGCTATTTCCTGGTCGCAGCTTAAATTCGTGGAGAGGCAGGACACACAAATTGACTCAGCAAAATGTATTTTTATTCGGGTAGGCTCCACGTTTTACGTTTTGTTCACAAAATCTTTCAGACGGATAGTGTCAAGCGATGTACAGCGAAACATAGCGGACGTCGTCCTCAACAGAATTTGCACTGCCTGAGAACGTTGGTTAATACGGAGAACTGAAAAAAATGGGTATTAAATCATAAAAAAGACAGCCATAATATACGAAGCTCTTCTGAACAGGCATACGTGCCACATTTGAAAACCGCTGACATACACTGAAGCTGCGAAGATAGAGGAGAGTGTAAAGAACAGCGTGCAATAAAGAAAGGGTTCACTGACACGGTGTCTAATTCAAATTTTTTGTTATTTTAGATAACGACTGGCTATTGGGAGAATGGAAGATGCTTTACCTTATATTCGGAACAACATCTGACATTTCAAAGTGCGCGAGCCTACGGTCCTTACAGACCGGCTGTTCGCGGATTATTATAAAGCATGCGCAATAATAAGGATACTCGTAGTGGACATGCATGCCCAACGAAAAGCAGAAGCAGGTTGGCAGAGCATACAGGAGAAAACTACACATCAAACGAGTTAAAGAGGGATCTGAGCCAAGGTATGTGAAGATTTTGCACGATAAATCATGAAGTATTTCTCAGGTTCCTTCATCGTCTCAGTATACCTTTAACATATACGTCTTTCGACAGGAAAACAACACGGATTGACTCGAGTCAGTTCCACTGTAATAACACTAAATATAAAAGGGAGTAACCGCGACGAAGACGTCGACAAGATCACCAAAAAACAATTAGATTTTTAAGCTAAGCAACAGTTCTGCACATGAATCCCACTGTTTGGTAGATTTCTTCGACGTCGAGTGCACGACTGCGACATGAAACTTCCCAATGCAACGTTTCATAGAGCACGGGAATATTCCTTCCTCTTTCTATTAAACTTAAACTAGGTTTCAGAACTGACTTAAAAATTCAACTGCAGGAAAATTCGTCTGCACTTGACATTTTGAACGTGAGCAAGTAAACGCGAAAACGTTGAGGGAAGGTTATCGCTGCCTTCAGGTCAGCGTTAAGTCTCGTGTTTTAGTTTCATTACAAATCAATTTCCTTTTTCCGAAAGCATGACTGTTCAATTAATAGCATAAAAAGTGAAGCTTGCAACTCAAGAGTATCGATCACTAAATGAGGCACATAAGATGCACGTACCTCCCACGTTTAAACGCCACATGACTGATCATCAATTAATGGCACAGCTGTGCTGGGGTAAAGAGCTTTTCAATACTAGTCATTTTAACCCGAACAATAGCACACGACCAGACAATCGCACGGCATACATCGAGCTTATACAAAGGTCTAAATTTCACAGCCATATTCTTAACATGGGCAAAACACGGGAATTTTAGTTCTGTGCCAACAAAAGGAAAACTGTCTACACAACATCATCTTGGACCCTTATTTTTAAACTAAACTTATTCTTATTGTTAAGACGTTTTGAAATCACTATGAAAAACAACTCAAGAGCTTTAAAAGACAATCACAACAGGGCGTGTAATGCCTTTCTAGTCTATTTGAAATATAATTCCTGACGTGTACTCCTCTTAATTGGACACTACTGTTGTGAGATGCCGTTAACTCTTGCGGTTAGACAGTTCTGCTAGGACAAAAGGCATATTCCGAGCAACAAAACCACAAGATACGCTGGTTGCCCATCTATTTCCATTTACCCACACGCATGCAGAATTTATTTTGTTGTCAAAATTGGCGCACGACATTATTATTTGACCCCAGTGGTAATTTGGCGTTTATAAATTTGGGTATTTGGAAAGGTAAGGACGACCCAATAAAACGTACTTACCGAGTTCAAGGCCAAAATCTTGATTTTATCTGGTGAGCGGACTGGGGAGACTGCAATGTGCTTGTGAGTTGAACTACGCTTTGAACTACTACAGCTGATATCTTAATTTCGTTGTTTTCTTTCCCACTTTTTACTAAAGTTAGGTGTTCGTATAGGTATCAATCTGATCAATCATATTCCATTGAAGCACCTCTGAGTCAATAATTATTAATACATACAAAATGTTAACAAACGCAGGTTGCAAACAAAGTCCAAACCAATTTTTGAAATAATTTCGATTTTTAAAATAGTTTGCTTGGTTTTTCTTGTAGACTGAAGATGGCTGAAAAGCAGGTAAGAGCATCGCAGATCGTATTATGCTTTTCCTTGTGACGACGACGTCAATTTCCCGACAAATATTGATCAAAATTTATATCGTTGCACTAGTTTCACTTACGTCATACTAGAGAGGTTAATAATATAAGATTTAACACCACAAGAAATATAAGCTTAGTAGCATCACCTAAAAAAAACTTTTTAGTTTACAGGGATTTTATTTGTACACTGGGCGGAGTGTGGGTTTTACTGCCTCACGTTATATAACAACTCTGTAAGCGAGGTTACAAAACACAGAAACATATCAGTTACGTCAACATATTTGTTGTGATATTCAACAACTGGATCGTTTTAGCAAACGAATTAGACAAGGCTATTAAATCCTTTGAACAGCTTAATAGGAGGCACTCGAGCGGGACTATTTCACGGCTTTAAATCAATATTTTAAATTCCTGTTTGCAATGTTTGTTTCCTTTCCGGGTCTCTTGCAAGGTACTGTTTAAACTGTT
This sequence comes from Porites australiensis, assembly GCA_022179025.1. Lineage (NCBI taxonomy): Eukaryota > Metazoa > Cnidaria > Anthozoa > Scleractinia > Poritidae > Porites > Porites australiensis. Next base: position 348,996 of record BOPM01000445.1, on the reverse strand, counting down.
CAGGTTTTTACTTCGGGAAACAATTAATACATTATTTTTCAACCTACAATGTGCTATATCTGGCTACGGTTGCTGTGATGTAGGCCACGCTTAAACATCTATTTATCTTTGAGTACATGTCTCATTGACGAGCTTAGAGAAATAGAAAAAATACATATTAAAACGATAACATGGTGGAAATGATTGTGAATTGCTAGATCACTCTGTCAAGGTACATAGGAATTTGCATCTTGACTTCTGACTTTTGGGCAAAAACCTTTGCAATCGATGTTTTTCGCTATTTTTCAGAAAAAAGATGAAGAAAAGGACAAGGAGGAAATAGCTGCTAGGTAAAGAGTAAAAAAAATCTAACGTATAAAATCATTGACAGTCCGATTAAACACATACCGTAATTACTAAGCTCGGCTACAAATAAGGGGTGTGTTGCTTTCGTTCGTATATCTACAAAGGCCCATAAATGTTACTCGAGCTCGGGCTTCTTTCTGGATTTATCAACAGCGTTGAACCTTTTCGATATTAGAGCATTTTTGGGTGTGGGATACTTTTGAGTCTTGAGGTTATTTTCTATCAAAAGTTTTAAATGGGTCATGTCACTTCTAACTTCATAAATTAAAACTGGTAAAATTATTGAAAAGGTTCCTAACGATCTTGTAACCATTGCCACCTACCATCCTAAATTAGACAATCATTCAATGTTTCAAAATCGTACAAATACGTCGTAATCCTGCAAATTTCTCAGTAAGAGAGTAATTCTTCCTACACTGTATAAGCTTGGCGATTTCTGGAGGCTTTCTCGCCATCTTTATTGTATGAGCTGTTCGAAACATTTCCCTGCAAACTTAAACCGTTATTTCAAACCTTTCCCAAATGTAACTGATGTTTACTCAACTTAGCAAGTCAGTAGGCAAGAAAGACAAGGAAACAAATAAACGAATAAATAAATCAGTAAATGACTTGCTGCTAGGAATCAATCTGATATACAAAAGCAAAACGGTGAAAGCTTACTTCGCCTTGATAACTCTGTGTTGATTAGTGAGGATGACGTCACTGAAACTGCTCAAGATATTCAAGCCGCTCCAGATCCCGGCTACCATCACGAGGTAAATGTTATTATTGTCTTCCTTGAACATTGCATGTCATTCTGGTAAATCTTCAGTGACATCTAAAGAAAAACAATATTGATTACACAACATAATGTTAATGGACTTTATATCAAGACAGTACACCTAGCTGCAAGGAAACATTTGGGCGCAAAATGAGCTTAAACTAAACGATGATTTTGTGTTCAATAGACTTGTAGCGCCCAATCCCTAATGTACCTGTCTGTATAGGCGTACATGTACTTGAATTTTATTTTAAAATGTTGCTCTCATAGTAAAAGGAGCATTAGAAACGCACGTTCCTCGAAACATTTAAGGTCATTAAAAAATATGGACCAAGTCGAAAATTCCACTCAAATGAGGAGGTAACAAGATTACAAGTTTGGTGATCCTTTGCAACTTTAGAACCAAGAAGAGTTTGCTCAGTCAAGGCTGAAATTCTCACATTAACGACAGTTTAGATCATTTTCAGTCAAACTTTGTCAAAAACATCTTCCTTTAAGTGCCAAACACGGCGCAACGGGCTATAGAAATACTAAACAAATATTAGGCCAAGTCATGTGACGTAGCCATGCCCATCCTGAATGTTTCTGAGTCAGTCATGAGCAGTAAAACTGTGATAAAAAACATTGTGATTTTTTCCCCTTAGGAACAATACACTGATGGAGGACGTTTGGTGCGACAATGCACGGACCTAGGTGGTGGACATAACCCTGTTTGGTAAGAAAGTCCGAAATGCAAACAAAGAAAATTTGTTCCTAAACCAAAGTCATTTCTAAATACTAACTGCTTTTGAATATTTTTTCTTCTAGCGGTACAGCATGTCTAAGGGTTCCTACTGGGCCAGAGGTAAGAGTGCTAAAGCTAGGCAAATTACTGTCTTATCAAGACTGCAACATTTCATTAATGATAAACTGAAGATCTTTACTGACTTGGGGTGGCCAAGCAAACGCACGATAGTCAGTGCGATATATAGTGGACTTCGAACAGGTTTTCGGCGGCCATACCCGCCCGATATTTTTAGCTATTTTTTTGATCGCAATTTCTTTCCTTTTTCGGTCGCTACAAAATTTTTAACACTGACTTTGGACTGAACTTTGTCAAAATTTAAGTGAAGTGACTTGCTAACATAAACAGCTCAAGCTGATTTAGTTTTCACTTTTATCTCTCATAGGAAAACCAGGACTCTGATCCTACTGTGTTAGTCATTTTAATTATTCTCTTGTTTTTGGTCTCTAAAAGATCATATCCGTTAGATTTTGTATACGTTTTAATTTATGTGCTGTTCAATACTTTAAAGTAAAATTATATAAAGAAAACGTTCACTTCCTAATCGTGCAGTGATAACATAGTAATGCAGCAAAAAGTGTAAAGAACATGCAAGGTTGTTGTGTTGTCTATTAAACCAATTATGTTTTTGACATTCTTGTTGCCGTGACAAGTTAAAATTCCTCACATGTAGTACAAGTAGTGTACAAGGCAAGATACTTCAATAGCAGCAAGATAAAAAGTGTCTAACGGGACATAATACGATATTTAAAGAACACATAAACATAAAGAAAAAAATGGAAATACCTAACTGACTAAGAGGTACAAATTTCTTATTCGGGTGTATAATCAGTTAAAAAAAACATATCAGCTGAGAAGAGGTAAAACACAATTTTAATCCCCCTCTACTTCACTTTTAAAGGCCTGCCAAGCAGGCCAGCGAGCAAGCCATGTTCTCAATCCACTTAGTAAAAGCTACAGATGGTTTCCTTGACGTACATTTAGTAACGCACGCTTCAAATGACAAACTCTTTCAGCTCCCTAAGTAATCCTACTACAGTGAAACGTCGATACTACGAAGGGCTAAGGGGCTGGTTAAATATGTTTGCCATACCTAAATTTCGTTATATCGAGGTTCATTTCCATATACTTTTTCTAGTACTGGGGCAAGGTAAATTCTTCGTTCTGCCAAGGACTTTTGTTAAATAAGGATTCGTTATTTCAGTCCAGGTTTCTCGGTTCTGAAGTAAAGTAACTTAGAGGATGTGTTAAAAACATACCCAATACGGAACTCAACCATGCATGTTGATGCAAATAGCCAACTCGCCAGCATCCCCAAGTTGTAACATCGTACAAATCGTAAAGTTGCTTTTACGATCGAAAAAAGAAGACTGATTGGGTCCTCAGCTTTTAGTCTCAAAAAAATCAACGGACTAAATTTCTTTAACGCCATTTCTTTCTGACTTGTACTATACGTTAAAAAGTACACTCTAAATCGAAAAGTGTAGATGAAAAATTCAAGGAATTTGAGTCTGTTTTTCGCGGAACTGTGTTTAAGACACTATTAAGATTGACATTTCTTTTTTCTTGGAAACATTATACATGCAGTCTCCATGGCAACTTAAAGTTAAACCAATCGAAATATCACCACAAGATGTATTATTCCTAGAAGGTCGGAAAAGCTTAAAAAGCAAAGGTTTGTGGCAACAATACCACGATTTTCAACTGAACTCTTGATGCCTATTATGCGGTTGGCAACTGGAAAATGACTACGACACATGATAATACAAGAATAAAGACGGAGTATATAATGCTATAACATCATACGATATGGTACGAAACACCAGTAAATGGTAAATTCCTCACCCTTTAGGCAAGTTATCATAAACGTTGAACGATCTTAACAGGGACAGAATTATGTCAGTAATGCGCCGTCATAATTCCACGTTTAAGTTTATAGGATTTCTGGCCGCAAAACAGCTACACGCAGGACGTTTGCCGTGATCGTCGGTTAAATATTCTTAAACATTTTTTCCATTCAAAAAGGACAATAGTGCTACTCGAATCGATTTACTCTTTTTACCCGGCCTTCCTTTCAGGAAGAGACGGGTATAGTTCTGGCCTGGGTATTTTATTCGTCGACAAATAGCCGTCTGCTCTTTGAGAAGCGCATGCCTGAACTGGCGAAATATCACGTGGCCAATTTTCGGCAAATTAATTGGTTTAGAGCCAAAATCCCCTTGACATGTTGTCGAGATGAAACAAGAGAAGGCAGCTTTTTTGTCAGTTGGTAGCGTTAACTTTGTGGTTTTGTGGCCTCTATGAGAGATCGACAAATATTTTGGTCGAAATATTTAGTGATATGTGTTGTCTAGATGATAATGCATCCTGGAACTGTCAGACAAACACAGTCGCTCGATCCGTTTAATCGAGATGGGCGTTGCGATCGCTGGTTGCGAGGAGGAAGACATGCTAAAAAACAGGAAAAAGGTGGGTAATTTTCACTTTTTATTTTTAATGCAAGTCACGAGAATTTTTATAGCAGTTGAAGAAAAACTATTGGGCTTTGTTTTGGTGAGTAAGCGTGCACCGAGTTGCACGGAAGCAGCAGTTTTGTAAAACGTATGGACCCTTTTTGTGCTGAATTTCGATGAATTGTACAACTTCACTGTTCGATCTCAATAAACACGTCCATATACGTCACGTCACTGTAAACACCTTAGAAATTTTATGCTTTATGGTTTTTATCGCAAACAGTAAGACAATTGCTTTTATTTAGCAATAAAGCATAGTTTGCACCTAGTTGCAAGAAAGTGGCGGTAAATTACCGTTTCGGTGCATTAATTTTCATTCATCAAAGCAAACAAATCTGACTGTTCATCGCAGAAGTTTGTGCTTGGTCCACGTCTCGTGCTTCCCGGCAAGTCTCGGTATAAAAACGGAAACTTACTATATCGAGGGAAAGATATATTCTTTGACTTTTTTTAGCACATATGGATTAACTTGTATTGAGCTCGCACGGAAGCGGCAGGTTTGTAAAGCACGTAGAGTTGTTTGATGCTAAAATTCGACATGATTTTGATCGATCAAACAACATTTCAGTGTTAAATTAAATCAAAGATTGCATGTAAACTTAAAGCTCTTTAGAAAATGGCTGATTGCTTTCTATCGAATTTCGATCTTGCAAAACTCCATTTTGATCGATCCAACATTATTAGAAATTTCAAGAAATTTTTTTCTTTGCTGTGTTCAGAAGAAGGACAAGACAAGCAAGAGAAAGCTTCCAAGTAAGAACTAAAAAAAAAATCTACCGTATAAAATCACTGATACCATTAACAGACAAAGAGAATTATTAATGTAACAAAGTTTTTTCTGTAGACAGCCGTTAAGTATCAAAGTAGGCCCGTGTTGGTTTTATTTAGGAACTCTTCAAGGCCTCTTACATTTCGGTAACATCTTAGATATGGATTAAGCTCTACCTGTGTCAAAAAAATGAACGTATCCTCTGTTCCTAAAGTTTCGCTAAAGTTCTTTTTGGAACAAAAACTGAAAAGGGGAAACTGGATTTAACCGGTTCTTTTGTTTCTTCAGGCTAATGATGACATGCCGGATCCTGTGGCATTTTTCCTTTTCTTAGTCTTTATTATCTTAATAAAAAATGATAACTGAATGAAATTCAGAGTTCAGCCGGGATTAACAAACCTGCATTCAAACGCAGTTTTAATTTACCAAACTCTTATGCCTAAACACTGTTAATTATTCATTCAAAATATCTCGCACTTTCTGATTGGCTCCAATCCTCCGACTAATTCTTCTTAACCAACTGGCGCTTACCATATTTAGAAGACGAGGCAATATACCATCAATTCGATGGTATATTCGATTGGAAACGAGGCTGAACTTTAGTATATTTGATTGAAAACGAGGCTGCTTGGGCAAGAGTGAACTAAAAAATAGCGTTCACGGCTATTTGACTCGACTTTTTGATTCGAAGAAGTACAAAAATACGCAAATCATATTACACGATGGACGTTATCTACTTTTTCAGGAGAAAAACCTTTTTCTATATCCTCTAATGCTGTGCCTAGAAATAGGCAAAAGTTTTGAAGAAAGCCAACGAGGAGGTAAGCATGTTTAGAACTTAGAAATATTTTGAATGAATAATAAAACAATTATTGAATTCAGCTGTCGTACGATGTGAAGAATTATGCAGGCCTCGGTGGATATTACCCACCAAGGCCGAGGCCTCCTAATTCTTCACATCCTTCTCAGCCTCACTCTATAATTGTTAATTATTAGTCCAGTGTCAAGAAGGCATAAAGAAAAACATTCATCAATATAGATAATCAACGCTTTGTGTTAACTGAATATGATCAAATGTTTTGCTAGGAAACCAAATAACAGTTTTGACAGGATTTGTAAACAATCCCGTTATGACAGATCTCGAATATATTCATAAAATGACCGTGGCCGGTTAAGCACAAACTTTTCATGGGCCGCTAAACATCAACTATTTTGTTTGGAATACAGTGCGTATTTTTTTATTGCCTTCTGTGTCTGTAAATCGAGTTATCTGTTTTGAAACAGTCAAAAACTGGACAATGATCAGTAAAAATTGAAAATTGATTAACAAAAATCAAAGATAATTAAATGAAAAAATTTCATATGAATACACCAAGAAAACAAAGATGAAATTGAGCACACAATTTTAAACGCCAACGCACTTTGACTCAAAAAAATTCTTCTTAAACGGGATCTGTCTAAGCACATACTACCTTCAAACAATACAAAAATTATGTCTCAGTGAATGCATGACTTCCTATTGACTAAATAACCACAAGCTAACTTTTATCATGTACGCAAATTGTAAACTGTTGGGCGATGTGATTCTTTCCGCGAAGAGAAATGCCTTGCATACGACAACGTTTGACGAATGTTTTCTAGAATGTATGGACGGTATGAAAGTTGTCCATTACAAGCGGGGACCAGACATATATCTATATGATAACTGAATCGAGGAAGTTTAGAAACTGCTGGTAGATAACCTCTCCTCAAGACACCGAAGAACTGGAGGTAAGCTGGATTAAAGAAGAGTTTAGAAAGACTGCCTGTAAACTATGTTTGGAATAACAAATGTAACTCCTATGAAATTTTCAGTTAGTGGTAGAAAGGGGCAAATACCTCCAAGCGACCACAGAATCGTAAGCAGTAAACGCCACAGACTTGCTTAAAAACAAAACCTTTCAGTACTTCTAAATCTTGGACTAAAAGTTTTAGAAAGTTAGTGTTTAAAATGCAAACTTCTTTCGCTGGAAATTACGAAAAACGATGGTATCTTTTGCTTCACTTTCCTGGTTATTTAGAATGTTTGAAACGTTTTCTAAATATTCCCTTTCATCGAACAAAATTCATCAAAGTATATTCCACCAGAAGACAAGGATGGATGTCAATATGTATTTCGCAGAAACTTCGACGACCGGCAGTCTGTGATCTACTTAAAACGAGAAATGTCAATAAACCAGGTGAAAAACAGAATGTATATTGCAATACTGACGGCTTTTAGGATATAAATAGTCACTTGTTTTTCAGAGTGAATACATCAAACGTAACACACGACAGCGCACGCAAGAGCTGATTCCCCCTTCGTTCGTTTGATCGCTTGCTTGTTTCGTCACTTCTACTGGGTAGACAGACCAGTGGGTAGTCGTCGAAAGTTAAGTTATATTTGGCAGGGAAAATGTTTTAAAATTTGGCCAGAACTAGCCATCTCTTGCTGTCCGCGTCATTTGAGGGCAAACCACTGAAATTTAGCCATGATCTGCTTTGCACTGATGGCTGAAGTGTTCGTCTTGAGAGCGGTCTGCTTTGGGAGAGCTTACGGTGCCTTAAAGTGCCAAAAACAAACAAACAAACGAACAAAGTATGACGGGAGTTTACTGCTACGTGAAGGTGAATTTGGAGTTGAAGTCAAAAGTAATAACTCAGCCTTACAAGTTGTTGAGTAACAATTTCCTATCTTGCTATTTCCTACTCCCAGCTCAAATTCGTGGAGATACAGGACACACAAATTGGCTCGGAAAAATGCAGTTTTATTCGTGGAGGCTCGACGTTTTGCGTTTTGTTCACACAATCAAGTGATGTACAGCGAAACCCATAACGGACGTCTTCCTTAACAGAAGTTGCACTGCCTAAGAACGTTGGCTAATACGAAGAACTGAAACAAATCAGTACTAAATTATACTGAAAAAGACAGCCACAACATACGAAGCCCTTCTGAACAGGTTTACGTGCCACACAATTGGAAACCGTTGACATACACCGAAGATGCGAAGATGGAGGAGAGTGTAAAGGCCAGCGTGCATTTAAGCAAGGGTTTACTGAGGTGGTGTCTAACTCATCTTTTTTGTTATTTTAGATAACGACTGGGTATTGGGAGAATGGAGGATGCTTTACCTTACATTCGGAACAAAATCCAACATTTTAAAGTGTGCGAGCCTACGGTCCTCGCCGGTTCGATTTTTAGAGCATGCGCAAGCATAATCCTACTCGTAGTGCACATGTATGCCCGACAAAAAGCAGATTCGGGTCGGCGTAGCATACAGGAGAAAACTACACATCAACCCAGTTAAGGAGGGATCTGAGCCAAGGTATGTGAAGATTCTGTGCAATAAATCATGAAATAACTCTCAGGTCCCTTTATCGCCTGCGTATACCTTTAATATATTAGTCTTTCGACAAGAAAACAACAAGGATTGACAGTCCCACTGTAACCACATTACGTATAAAAGGGAGCGACCGCGACGACGACGTCGACAAGAACGCCAAAAAACAGTTAGATTTTTAAGCTAAACAACAGTTCTGCACATAAACCCCACTTTTTGGTACATTTCTTCGACGTCCAGTGCACGACTGCGAGGTGAAACTTCCTATAAATCCGCAACGTTTCATGGAGGACGCGAATATTCCTTTCTCTTTCTCTTCTTGAACTGGGTTTCAGAAGTGGCTTAAGTTTAATTACAGGAAACTTCGTCTGCACTTGACATTTTGAACGTGAGCAAGTAAACGCGATTTAAGTTTGAACGAATGTAAATTCCTTTTATTGAGGCATGGTTATCGCTGCCGTCGAGTCAACACCAAGCATTTTTAGTTTCATTACAAACCAATTTCCTCTTTTGGAAAGCATGACTGTTCAATTAATACCACAAAAAGTGAAGTTGCAACACTTCACTTCCATAATTAAGATGCACGTACCACCAACGTTTAAACTCCGCATGACTCAATTTATGGAACAGCTGTGCTGGGATAAACAGTTGTTTTAACCTGTGCCACTCGCACACGACCAAACAATCGCACAGTATGCATTGAGCCATATGGGCAAAACACGGGAACTTTATGTCGGTGCCAATAAGTCAGAGGAAAACTGTTTAAACAGAATCATTCTGGACCCTTATTTTTAAACTGCCTTTTTACTTATTGTCAAGACGTTTTGAAATCACTATGACAAACAACTCCAGAGCTTTAAAAGACAATCACAGCATGGCTTGTAATGTCTTTTTAGTTAATTTGAAATGCATATAGTGTACTCCTCTTAATTGGGACCTGTTTTGTGGAACGGCCGAACTCTTGCGGTGAAGTGAACTCTTCCGGTGCTTAGACAAAAGTACGTCTTCTGTGCAGTGAAACCACAACGATACGCTGGTTGCACATCGATTTGCACCACTTGCCTCACACCCACAACTTATGTTGTCAAATTTGGCCCACTACATCTTATCTACACAACTATTTCACTCCAATGGCAATTTGGCGTGTATAAATTTGGCAATTTGTACTCACCGAGTTCGAGGCGCGGCGAAATCTTGTTTTTACCTGGTGAGCGAACTGGGGAGACTGCAATATGCTCGTGATTTTTACTACGCTTTGAACTACTACAGCTGATTTCTTGATTTCGTTGTCTTCTTTCGCACTTTTTGCTTATATAGGTATCAATCTCTGATCAATCATACTCCATTTAAGAACCTCAGTGAATAATTATTGATACATACAAAATTTTCACAAATACAGGTTGCAAACAAAGTCCAAACCAATTCTTGAAATAATTTCAATTTTTTAAAATACTTTGCTTTGTTTTTCTTGTAGACTCAAGATGGCTGAAAAGAAGGTAAGAGCATCGAAGATTGTATTAAATGCACTACAGGAAATATAAGCTGAGTAGCATCACCTCTTTTAATACGAATAAAAAAAACCTTTTTAGTTTACAAGGATTTTTTTTATTACACTGGGTGGAGTGTAGGTTTTACTGCCTCACGTTACATAAAAACTCCGTAAGCGAGGTTCGAAACACAGAAACATATCAGTTATCTCAACATATTTGTTGTGATATTCAACAACTGGAACATTTTAGCAGACGAATTAGACAAGGCTATTAAATCCTTTGAAGACCTTAACGGGAGGCACTCCATCGAGGCTATTTCACGGCGTCAAATCAATGATTTTAAATTCCTGTTTGCAATGTTTGCTTCCTTTCCGGGTCTCTTGCAAGGTATTGTTTAACCTGTTCAGGTTTATACTTCGTGAAACGATTAATACATTATTTTTCAACCTACAACGTGCTATATCTGGCTACGGTTGTTGTGATGTACGGCCACGCTTAAACATCTATTTATCTTTACGTACATGTGTTATTGACGAAGTTAGTGAAATAAAAAAAATATATATTAAAACGATATCATGGTGGAAATGATTGTGAATCGCTAGATCACTCTGTCAAGGTACATAGAGATTTGCATCTTCATTTCTGACTTTTGGACAAAAACCTTTGCAAACGACGTTTTTCGCTATTTTGCAGAACAATGATGAAGAAAAGGACAAGGAGGAAGTAGCTACCAGGTAAAAAGTAAAAAAATCTAACGTATAAAATCACTGATAGTCATCAAACAGATAACGTAATTACTAAGCTCGGCTACAAGTAAGGCGTGTGTTGCTTTTGTTCATAAACCTACAAAGGCCTTTAAATATTACTCGAGCTCTGCCTTTTTTCAATAAAAAGATCCTCTATTCCTGCACTTAAAAAGAGAATATTGCTATTGGCGCTTCTTTTAAGGTAGCTCGATCCAGTATTTTTATAGGCATACCTTTCACCTTTGGAATAACTTGGTCTTTATTGTAAACACATGGATCACACATAGACTGAACTCAATTATGACATTAGACATTATTTTTTTCGCGATCGGAATACCACGTAACAATGACGTCACAATGGTTTCCGCTCTTTATCGAATTACAGTCCTTATTCGCACTTTTTCTGGAAATGCTCTTTGCTAGCAAAGTTTCACAAAAATGTGGAAGTGGAATTTCGTGATATCGTGGAATTTCTAGATGAAGGCTATTTGGAATTTCTACATGAAGGCTATTTGATTTTATCGCTGTTTTCGTGAAAGTAGCCTCCTAGTTGTAAAAAGAGCTCAGCATCGAGTTTTACCCTGATACTTTCCTGTCTTTCGAAATCAAGCAAACCTACCTGTCTACAAAAATACTGGATCGAGCCACCTTTAAAAAAAATTGGGCCACCTGCCTCTTTTAAAGCAACAATTTAAAACTCCAACTATAAGATGAGGGAATCAATCAATCTGGAAGAGAGAGTCAGGTTTCTTAAAAACCAAAGAGAGCTAAAATATTTTTCAAATCGTGCTAGAGACACACCTACGCAGATGACACATTGGGGAGAAATCGAGTAGTGTATCAATGCAAATGACTTTCGGCCCTCAACTGAAAAGAACTGCTTCTATTAGTGTTACAAGATCGTTAGGAACCTTTTCAATAATTTTACCAGTTTTAATTTATAAAGTTAGAAAGGACATGTTCCATTTAAAACTTTTGATAGAAAATAGCCTCAAGACTCAAAAGTATCCCCCGCCCAAAAATGCTATAACATCGAAAAGGTTCAACGCTGTTGACAAATCCAGAAAGAAGTCACCTACCATCCTAAAATAGACAATCATTCAATGTTTCAGAATCCTACAAATACCTCGTAATCCTGCAAATTTCTCCATACGAGAGCAATTCCCCCTACATTGTATAAGCTTGGCGATTTCTGGAGGCTTTCTCGCCATCTTTATTATATAAGCTGTTCGAAACATTTCCCTGCAAACTTAAACCGTTATTTCAAACCTTTCCCAAATGTAACTGATGTCTACTCAACTTAGTAAGTCAGTAGGCAAGAAAGACAAGGAAACAAATAAACGAATGAATAAATCAGTAAATGACTTACTGCTAGGAATCAATCTGATACACAAAAGCAAAACGGTGAAAGTTTACTTCGCCTTTATAACTTGGTGTTGATTAGTGAGGATGACGTCACTGAAACTGCTCAAGATCTTCAAGCCGCTCCAGCTCCCGGCTA
>BOPM01000445.1:305658-336719 GCA_022179025.1 Porites australiensis | reverse complement strand
ATGTTGTTGCGTTGCCTATTAAACCTCTTTCGTCGTTGTCATCCTTGTTGCCTTGACTTCCTAAGTCTCGACATATGTTGCCCTTAACAGTGTACAAGGCAAGATACTTCAATACAACCACAAAAAATGTGTCTTACAGGACATAACAACATATTCAAAGAAAACGTTAGCTTCCAGAACAAGCTTTTTTTATTCGCGGTCCCGCGCTTCGCGCTCGCATGAAAGACGCAAAAAAATAGTTTGTTCTGCAGGCTAAGAACACAAAAAATGGAAATATCTATCTGACTCGGAGGTACAAAATTCTGACTTGGGTCAAAATCAAAATCAAATACTAATTGAGAAGCGGTATAACACAATTTTGCGGAAACGAAAATTAGCGAGCGATCCATGTTGTTAGTCCCCTTAATAAAAGCTAAAGATGGTTTCCTTGGAATACTTTCAGTAAAGTGAGCTTCAAATGACAAACTCTTTATGCCTCCTCAGCTAATACTCCAGTGACGTCTCTCTTAAAGGGACAGGTTCACGGTTCAGCGCATGCTCATTAATTACATTACTTTTTTCCAATTTATTATTAATTCTATCAGATAATAATCCTACTCACATGTATCTCAGCGATCTCAGAGTGTATTTCAAAGTAAACGTGTATTTCAGAGTAACCTGAAGTAGGATGAAGGAGTACTAAAATCGCAGAAAAAATTAGTTGACTATACCAACAGTACCAACGTTGAATTTATTGTTGACCCGAAGGTTTTATTCCATGGTTGATTAATTTACAGCTATTTGCAATTATTTAAGTTGATAAAGTGCAAGTGACTGCCAGAGGAGTGTGCAGATTGGTTCTTTGACAACGTGATGACATGATCATATTGCGTGCATAGACGATACAGCATGTCGCGGCGAAAAAACAGCATTTTGATAACTAAGCATGTGCTGAACCGTGAACCTGTCCCTTTAAGAAAAAATCGCTCTTGCTCAGACTTCACACTACTCAGGTTCCCCCAGGGGGGGGGGGGGGGGGTTACTCAACAAAATTTAACACGGGGGGGCTCCGCCCCGAGGTTCAACCCCTTACCCTTTTATATACCATTTTTGAAAGAAAAGGTACCCCTTTCGTGTACCTTCCATTGGGGCGCAGCCTCCCCGTATAGGCCATTAATAATAATAATAATAATAATAATAATAATAATAATAATAATAATGATAATAATAATAATAATAATAATAATAATAATAATAATAATAATGACGGAGTGCGACCCCCCTGGCAGGTTCCTAAATCCTTACTTAAGTGTGAGAGACGGTTTTGAAGTTTAATGCTAAAGGTTATTGGGTCACCCTTAAACTCTTTGAGACAAAGGTCCATCTTACACTGTCATAAGAATGAGGCCTCCCTCAAAGAGCGTGGTTTAGAGGCCTAAAATTGAATGTATGGATATGCATTATAACAAAAATAAGCGACATTAAATTCAAACGATTAGCACTGAAAAACCTTTAAACCATCCAAAACCTCTAGTTAATATTCTTGTTTAAAATTGTGAAAACTGTGAAAAAAGTAGTAGAAGCAGAATCAATTTTCTACTTAACTAAAGTAAAGCAACTAATGGTTGCATTAAAAACACACCGTATACGACACTCAGTCATACTAATGCAAATAGCCAAATCGCCAGCATTCTCCCAGATGAAACATCGTACAAAGATTATATTTGAAGTTTCTACTTTCGACTGTCTGTTTCTCTCAGTTGTCAGTCTCAAAAAGTCGACAGACTGAATTTCTTTTACGCATGTATGCCAACAAAACACTTGTCGACTTAGGGCCGGGTCGCACTGGAACGAATTGTAATACCTTCAACATTTTAACAAAAAACAATCTCGGCGAGATTGCCCAAATCTCGGTTAAATTTTTGCACGGGCTTGAAAGGGAAATAAAGCCGGGGGACATCTCTAGTTCAGTATTTCTCTTTTGTTTATGATTTCCGGTAACAGTTCAGTCGTTGACTCCCTTTACTGCAGACTGTCGCTTTCAGAACTGCATGGGCGGCGCAAATGTCAATCAAAAGGGTAAGTGACCAATGAGACTTCGTTTTAAAATCCATATCTCGTCAAAAGGAGAGTAAATTCACCACAAACTGAAAGGGTTTAACGAGGACGGGAATAATCATACAGACCTCTATAAAAGGAATAATACAACAAAAATACACAAAGGTAAGAAAGAAAAGATAACTACTCATTAACGCAAATAAGTTAATGTTTTCATATATTCGACCACTAAGGTAGAACTGAACGCGACACAAGGCCATGTATCAGTGACCAACGATGTAAGAGTATAAGGGCTTGTGTTTATTCCAAATCAGTTTTAACTTAGATTTCCGCCGACGGCTTGGAAGACACCAGCAAAAGTCACGGCCCAGAAACCTTGAAATACAGGATGTAAAGAGTGCGAAGCAATGCTCAAGTATGGGTAGGAGTCCAATCAACCAAGCAAACTTTGTGTTTTTGTATTCAAACTCAACAGTCGTTGATAAGATTATCAGAATTGCAAACAATCGATCGTATCGCCACTATGTGAGGCACTTTTCCTACTATTTAAACTAGCCTTCACCACAGACTATTAGTAAAGCAGATGAAGAAGTTATCCACTCTTGAAATCTCGTTAACATATGTTCTTAATACCCGGCCGTCTGACAAAGCGATCGCTGAAAAGACCCGACTACGCTAAGAAGTACTTTAAAAAGTACAAAACTAACATCCATTTAACTCACCTGAAACCGTTCAAAGAACTACGTTCCCGTTAATACCTATGGGTCTTGCTTGTGCTCCTATATGTTGCGTGTTTAATTAAAGTATTGCTGTTGTCGTGGTAATTGTTTCAGAAGAAAATGGCAGTGTCAAGGATTTAATGTTTATTTCCAAGCTCATCCGCTGTTTATGATTAGCTTTAATTTGTTTAATCCACGCTCTGTACCACACTATGAGAAATTTAAAATTATTTCCTTTCATTCAGGGTTGTTGAAATCATCGTTACTGAACTAGAGATGACTGAAGCAGTCAAATCTGGCACCAGACTATTGACTGTTCATTTTTCATTTTTTGTCCATTTATCGCAAACTATCAGGAATTAGGAAAGAAAAACTCATTTTATTCTCTAAAAAGTCTGAACTTTTTATCTTTTTATGTTTTGTTTTTCAGTCTAGTTAGTTTTTGTACGCCTTTTACAGCTAAAATTGCCCGTGGAAATGCCGATATGTTACTGTAGACCATAAGACTACCTGTACATTGTGAATACTTAAGCACTCAGTTAAAATCCACAGGTTGCAAAATATCATCAACGGCAAGTCAAATTCCTTCAGTTCAACGCCGTGTTACTTATATCATATCATGGGTGATAAGTTACTCCCTAATTTTGGCACGAAATTTGAGGGTGAAATTATCCCCTTATTTCACTCGACAACATTTGATTACACATACTAATTACCGATGCCTCAAAAATATCCTTTTAATATATATCGCAAATTATTATTCATATTCGGTTATTCATATTCGTTTTTTCTTAATCATTAAGGAACCCCTACCAAATTACTTTGCACTGAACATTGAAAAGCAATTTGCAGCTACCCTGAAGCTTAAAATTGTTTAGTTTTTATTCGGCGACTATTTCTTTGAAGCGATGAGTCAGTAACTTCTCAGATTCTCAGATTTGTTTAAACTGAAGTTAAAAGGGCATAGCATTGGTTTGTATATTGTGGCAAGCTGTTCCTTACTTGTCTGAGAAACAAGTAGACAAGTATGCCTTTTAGTGATAGCTGTCGTTTGTTTTAAACTGGAATTTAAATTTTAGCAAAAGGTTCGCAGAATATTGCTATGCTTGAATTCCCAGGAGACAGCTGCATATTTTAAAAGTACGAGTTTAATGCCCTATTGAAAGTGTCAGCGCGCCGGGAAAATAATTTTCTAGCTTTAAATAAACATTTGTTCTCGACTATAGACTTTCGAAATAAAAAGCGCACCCCCGATTTGCATTTGAAAGAATTCCTTATCTCTTTATTGAAGGCCTCTTTTGCGCGCGTGCCGGCCGTGCGACAACAACGGCAAACAAAAGTGGTTCACTCTGTCTTAGGAGGCCGACTGAAGCACAGTTATGGCATCGAGCTGGCGACTGCGATTTTCGTAGATAGCACTACAGCGTAAATGTTACTTTCTTTTGGAGCCATTCCGTGCACACACACACGCACACACACACACTCACACACACAAAATCGGTTCTTATTCTGAATGAAGAAAAAAAGTGCTATTTGTTGACCCAATGGAAATGTACTGACCTCGATTGTTTGTTCTCCTTACTGTCTACGTAAAGAGCCAAAACGTCAGGAGCCCATCTGTTCCTGAAAGCGTCTATTTGTTTAAGGGAGAAGGCTTAGGAAACGCACTCAAATACACGAGTTTTCATTGGTCACAGTTACTCTGCACTTCCACTTATATTTCCGGTATTTCGCTTGGAAAGAAATGTCGTCTGCGTTATGCGCGTATCTTTTGCGTCCCTTGAGCTTAATTAACTATATCTATTAGTGGCCAAATTAGCAGGGCACGCGCCGGTATTTCATCGACCATATTTCCGTCTTGTTTGTCAAATTCTAGCACCCCAGTTCACAGCTCACTGCACAAGTGAAAGCTACAGCAATCGTCATTGTAACGACCGCCTCCAAGAGACTTACTGGCGTCAAATTCAAATCCCATTCGCGTGTATTACACGCCTGAGTTCGGCCGGATTTTGACGACTTTCAAGAAATTTGAGTTTGTTTTACCTGGAACTGTTTGAAAGAAACGATTACAATCGCGACTCGTTGACGGCGACTGCGACTGTTGTAGTTAATGTTTATAGCACTGCAACGTAATTGTTAGATTCTTTTGGAGCCATTTCGTGCACACACATACACACACACAAAAATCGGTTTTCATTCTGAATGAAGAAAAAAAGTGCTGTTTGTCGACCTAATGCAAATGTACTGACCTCGATTGTTTGTTCTCCTTACTGTCTACGTAAGAGCCAAAACGTCAGGGGCCCATCAGTTCCTGAAAGCGTCTATTTGTTTAAGGGAGAAGGCTTAGGAAGCGCACCCAAATACACGAGTTTTCATTGGTCACAGTTACTGTGCACTTCCACTTATATTCCCAATATTTCGCTTGGCAGGAAAGTTCGTCTGTGCTATGGGCGTACATTCCACGTGCCTTGAACTTAATTAATTATATCCATTAGTGGCCTAATTAGTAGGGCACGCGCCGGTATTCCATCGACACGCGAGCTGCACTTAACACCCACTAAAAGGAAGGCACGGTCAATATTGTTTCATTATCAGCAAAGGGAAGAGCAGGTTCGAAATCATTACAGCGGGTCCTCCGCTTGTGAAAAAACTCTCACCAAACTTTGAGTAAATCATCCAAATCCTTTATTTCAGTGTGGGTGACTGAAAAACCTGTAATCTACAAATCTTGTTTGTCAAATTCTAGCACCCAAGTTCACAGCTCACTGCACAAGTGAAAACTAAAGCAATCGTCATTGTAACGACCGCCGTCAAGAGACTTACTGGCGTCAAATTCAAATCCCATTCGCGTGTATTACACGCCTGAGTTCGGCCGGATTTTGACGCCTTTCAAGAAATTTGAGTTTGTTTTACCTGGAACTGTTTGAAAGAAACGATTATAATCGCGACTCGTTGTCGCCGCTTCCCGGTTTGCTCCCTCTTTCGCGAAGCCGAAAATTTCAAGAAAAACCTGTGGGACCAGGGTAACGCGTAATTGGCATAGTAAAGAAAGTGAAGGAAACAGACATGACACAGCCCCTTTAACATTGTTTACACGAAAGAGAAATACTCAGTGCTTTTGGGTTCTCAATGAAAGTACAACTGAAGTAAATAACTAAGACATTATCGATTTGAAAGTGACATTTAAATATTGTACTACACAACGTCAGCGTGCGCATTTTGCGCCGGGGCCAAACAGGAAAACCGTTTCACTTTTGACCTGAGCCAGTGAAAATGTGTTTAAAAGATCGCTTTTGGAGATAGTTTAAATACATTCGACTTGCGATTTGGAGAGATGCAAGAAAATATAAGTGGAATTACAACTGCCGCATAACTATTTGCGCAGCAATTTACATCTCTTTCACGAGAAGTAATTTCCATTCAGACGAGACAAAATCATGAATATTGCTTTCCATCGAGACTGGGTATAATAACAGCCGCAGGTAAAAGATAACTTTGGCGCTTTTTGTAAAACTGTCTTTCCACTAATTAGGCTGTCTTCACTTACGCTAGATCGGTAACCAAGGATTATTGACTCTTTCGTGAGAAAATCTAATGCCATGAAGGCTATAGTCTGCAACACAGCCGTTTTTAGCGTCGTCACGCAAAGCTCCTCCCCACAAACGGAGAGGAGCGTTGCGTGACGACTCTAAAAACGGCTGTATAGCAGACTATGAAGGCTATGGCGTACGATCCCCGCCACAATTCATGGTTTGAATTTTTAATTAATCATTTAAATTTCTAACCTCGGTACTTGAATTTTACAGCTAAATTCAAAATTTTACACTCTTCCTTTAGATTTCGCATCATTGGAAAACGTTTTTACTCCCGTCTTTTACCTTTTAAACTCGACTCTACTATTTGACCTCACTCGTTGTGTATGCTCAACCCGCTTCATCAAATTACATAGTAGAACCATGCAATTTTCAACTCGACGCTGTGAATAAAACTATAAGCGGACAAATTTTCTTACATTGCTATTTTTTATAAGCTTTAATGCCTAAGCCAATACTGGGCGCATTTTTCCACATACCGACTCTATTTCAAACTCAACCATGTATATTTTCAGCACGAGTTCTGAATTTTCGCTTGCGCTTCAGTGATCATTTATCAAGACCAGGGAGCACCCCACGGGTCAAGACAATAGAGGGCTTTGTCCGGGTGGGTGGCTCTTTAGTCCATCGTGCTTTGCGCGCAAGTGTTTTCCCGCGCCTTCTCACCCGTGTGGTGTTCACTTCAAGTGATCTGTGATGAAATTTTTGATTGTTTGATTGTTTGATTTGAAGAAATTTGTGATTGCCTGATCACAAAGTGGCGTTAAGGTCATTCAAAAGGTCTTATTCTAGAAATAAAGAAGAAGTGGTTTGCTCCAGAAACTTTTGTACAAATAAAAGACAGTAAAAGAAAAGCGCGCTACTGCTTCTACGTATATGCTTGTTTGTAAACCTGGCAGCGCCAAGATTTTACCAGCTAAACTCTAGGTAGTACAATACCGCTCACAAATGGGGTGGCTTTTTCAGGCTTTACATGTACTTAACAAAGGTATTGCTGAATAACATTAGACGGCTCTATCTTTCTATGGGCAAAAACTTCATGTAACTTTTAAGGAAGCTAAACGACACAACCTCAATGCTGTGAAGTGTTCAGTATTTTAATGGTAAAATGTTAGTACGTTCTTTTTTTGGAGATACCCTTTCAAAAACTGAATATCCTGGAGACAAGAATTTTTCGATTGCTACTGACCTGACTTTTCCTTTTCATTTAGCAATGAAGAAATGGATACAAACAGTGATTCCGGCAGTTCACCCACAAATCAGCCCGTGGTGCCCTTCGCGCTTGGGCAGGTGAAAATACTGTTTCCTAAACCTCACGCAAAACATTTACTAACATCTAATATTCAAAATAATGATCTTAAAAATAAATTCCACTGACACAAGAAGTAAATGTTAGCAAATTTTCACTCCTTTTTCAAAAACACAAGCGAATTTAAATTCTATGCTCTTATAAAAATACGCCAGGAAATGACGTAAGACCGACAGACTGACTGACTCACTCACTAAAACTGACCGATTCTCTAATCGAGTGATTTACCGAGCAATTGACCACGCGGTCGAGCAGCCCGAGTGACCAACGTCAACTTAACCACTGAAAAGAATATTAAAATCCTTTTTGTTACGTCCCACAGCAACTCTCCTCTCCTTCTTCCAAATTTTAGTCGCTCAGAAAAGTTCACTTTCCCTTTTGAACATCATTCACACAATTTATTCCAGCGTATGTCTCAGTTTAATAAAAATGCTGATTCTCTCTAACTTACTAGGGGCCCAACGCCGCGAACCAAGCTATACGCCAGCAAAATTATCACCAGGCAAATCAAGCCAGGTAAGACACTAAAAACAGTCATGTCTATAAAGAACTTTATTGTACAAATTATCATCTCCACCATATAGTACCCACCCTAGCTAACTTACTAGTGGTAACCACAAGTTATCACAGAATAGGGAGGCGTATTCGACCAAAAGTCGAGAAGGTGGGTGGTGAAATAACCTTCTTTCCGGAGCAAATGAACAGTTTCCTAGCCGAAAATGACACCTTGACAAAGATATAAAAAAAACATACTTAGTTGGAATGTTGCCACTGCAGGAGGCCAGATCATTCCCACCAGTTTACAGTGACAAACGTACGTTACACTATGCGAAACAACGTCAAGTAAAAGGTCTTAGTCTCACTTGCGCTTAAGGGCACATCTCTGCTGACCCATAGCCTACAATTCGGCGTATTTTTCAGGGCGAGCAAAAGCTGCTTGTTACTTATGAGTTTTTATACTACTGCGACCGGCCGCCATCATTCGTTTTATCGATGACGCGAATAGACGTTAACCTTCTGTTTTACGTATCTTTCAGGTATGGTCTACCAAATATGATAGCGGCGTCGAGTCATGCTCAGCCACAGGTGTATATGGAATCTTCTATTTCATTCAGTAAACAAGTAGTAAAAGCAACGTCGGTAAAACCATAAAGCGAAACTTTTGCTCCGTGGTGGTATTTTTTTGGGCAACAGAAGCTTATGCATCTTCTCGAAATGCTGCTTAGTCTCTGCACATTAGGACGGACTTTTCAGTTCAATTAGTTCGTATTTTCCTTATTCAGTTTACTTTAGTTAAGGGTTTAACGTGTTCTTTTTTTTCTTCAGGCTAACGATGACATGCCGGATCCTGTGGCATTTTTCCTTTTCTTAGTCTTCATTATCTTAATAAAAAAAAGATAACTAAATGAAATTCATAGATAAAAGCAACTAACTGTGTGTGGTTGCTCAGTTTTGCATGTTTAACTTTTGTCAAAGCCTAATTTTACACGAGTAATGCGAATCTCTGCGCAACATTTTTAACGATAGAAACTCGAGTGGCTATTTTCATAGTGTTGTTATTTAATAATAAAAACTTATTTACCTGTGTTTGGTGTTGTTAAGTGACACTTAAGCCATTGAAAGATTTAGTGTCCTTTGACCATCATACGAAATATCTTTGCAAGTCGTTAGTCTGCCACTTTAGAAATTTGTTCAAGATCAGAAACTATCTTAACAAAGAATCAGCTGCCAAGTTTGTATATGCTTTTATCACTTCTAAACTGGATTAATGTAACTCTCTTTTTTATGGATTACCCAATTATCAACTAAGGAAACTTCAACTGCTACAGAACATGGCAGCTGGTTTTGTATCTGGTGCTCGTAAGTTTGATTACATACGTCCAATTCTGGTAAAACTTCATTGGCTTCCGATTTCCAACCGTGTTGTGTTCAAGTTACTTTTGCTGGTTTTTAAAGCTCTAAATGGTATTGGCCCTCGCTATTTGGTCGAATTACTTCAGTGCCAGAATCATTCTAGGACACTTCGTTCAAATTCCCTAGGACTTCTTTTGCAACAAAAGTCCAATACTATAACATATGGCGACAGGGCATTTTCTACATCTGCCCCAGACTGTGGAACAATATTCCCTTAGACATTCGAAGATCGAACAGTGTTTCTACTTTTAAAACTGAAAAATTTTATAGACCTACCTCTTTAGGAAATTTATTAATAATGGTTTAATTTATTATTGGAGTTAAATGTTTTATATCTTCTTATTTCTATAAAATTATTATTTTTAATATTGTTGTAAAGCGCCACGAACAACTAGTGGATGTGAGCGCTATAAAGGTGTTTAATTAATAAATTAACCATTGAGACCGTTACGAAGTGTCCGGCTTAGAGAGAGGTGTCCGCATTATCGATCGACAGTCGAGGTCGGAGGAAACCTGACACCAGGAAGTAAAACAACACCGGGTGGCAGAGTTATTTTTCCCAAATTTAAACTCTTCGGCGCGTTTTTTGATTTCGTGTTTTAGTCAGCAATTTCTAAGACGGACCCTGTACAAAATAAGACAATATCAAGGACCCACAAAACGATTTGATAACCACCGAGCCACCTTAAACCTATCATGTTTTTGACATTCTTGTCGCCGTGACATCTTAAACTCTCTATATGTAATACAAACCAATGTACAAGGCAAGATACTTTAATAACAACAAAATAGGTGTCAGTTTTACGGGGCATAATAGCATATTTAAAGAACACATACAACTTATTAACCTCGTCCGTTCGGTCATTACAGGGAAATCTCAGGCCGAGGTCTGAGATTTCCCTGTAATGACTAATTATGGCCTTTTTAGCGCTATTAATATTGAACACCAGATGTAATTATGCCTGCGATCAGTTAAAACCAATAACTAATCAGCAGATAGCTTTAAAAAAGACGTCACCTCACCACGAAACTGGTCAGCGGATACCCTTTTTTTGACACCTGTCAATTGACCATAACATGGATGTCCACTATTAAGTTAAACACAGATTGTATAAGTCTTGGACACTAGTAGCTAATAATGCCAGGTCATTACAAGGAAATTGTCCCTGCTCAGCAGCCAATCAGCGCGCGGGTACTATTGTAGCCGTGTAATAAATACACATAAAAATTGGAAATAAAATACGGCCGCACAGCAAACCAAACCCTATTCATAACGGGTCTGTAATAGATATGATTGACAATAATAATACCCATCAAAAGGCATTATTTCTGCGAAACCAATTTGCCAACGAGAGGAAGCTGGAGATAAACTAAATGATGACACCTCAATTGCAATGTTTTATAAAACTTAGTACGAGGCACGCAACTCAAGATGTTCGATCGTTTACGACAATCGCCGATCGCATCAATGCACGAGATAGCGTGAGCCTTAATACTTAATTAGCTTTCCTAATGTTTACTAAATTTGTTCAAAAATCGACCATGTACACAATTTCGGAAACTGCATTCTAAAGTGAGTATGCAATTAAAGAAACAAAACCTTTTTGCAGCGATTCAAAATCGCATTTCATTCTCCCCTTTAACAGCAAGATAGAGTATGGATAGGCTTTTTCTTAACATCCCAAAGCAGCATTGTCTCTTGGCCCTTTCAAATCAACGACTTAAAAAGAAACACTGAAGACGTTGCCATTAAACAAACACGACGACAAAGCCCTAATTTATTCATGACAGATGGAGGTCAAGTATACAATTTTCTAAGCCCTTGAAGACGTTTTTCTTGTCTATAAAAATACCTCCTGTAATCTGTTTAGAACACTTTCTTTTTTAACAGATTAAAACGAGTAACTGAAAGAAAAAATTGTGACATCAAATAAATAATACCTTAACATAAGAAGGCCCCTACAAAATTAAGCGCCTACTTTTCCACGCCAACGCATCTTAACTCGAGATCTGTCTCGGAACGTGCTGCTTAAAAACAATAAAAAAAATTCCCAGCTTCTTTTGACTATGCAAATATTAGTTTGATTGCTAGTGTAACAACTGGATCAATTGCGTGGGAATAACATTAAGTAAAACATACCGGAAGATTGTGGTCAAAGAAGCTCTTGGAGGGAGTGCAATGATGACAGTGATGGTACGGAAATCTTCCATGATGGCTACTGTCACAGAGTGGTGCGAACGTAAATCTGGATGATAACTGTCAGAATCAAGAGAGGTTTGAGAATATACGGCAAATATGATGGATACAATCATTCGATACTCAGTAAGGTATGTAGGTCTGAAGCTTAATAAGTAAAAAGTTTGCTAGGAAAGAATTCCTGTTATTTTCTCTTGCAATTGAAGTTAAAGATACATCAAAATCCAAGTTTATAGCAAAAAAAGGTTCACACATCGCCGGAACGGAAGAGTGAAGCTCAGTGACAAACAGTAATTCATTTGTAGCATGCAAGTAACGTAACTATCTGTGTTTGAAAGGAAACCTACGATTCAAATCGGTGCCTGGGCCAATTCTTAGAAAGTTTATGTTCAATATGCAAATGTTATTCCGAGATTCGACGGTAATAATGTGTTTCAATTTTTTTGGAGAGTTAGACATGTGAATTCTAATTCCCACTTACATCAAGTATCATCGATATAACGGCCAAGCATCATGAACCTTTCAAACTTAATATCCGCGAATGCAGTTCCTCTACAATGTTTCCCAAATATTTCCCACGGTGTTGTGTCAAAACTTGAAAAGTTCTTTACTTAGTGATAATGTCTTTTACAGTTAAGTTACGCTTGGTTCGGCAAAGATTTTATAAGAAGAAAAAAGATTCTGACGAGTCTATAATAAGATATTAAGGGTCAACAATCAAATTATTTTGTTTTGTTTTTTTCCTCTTTCTTCCCGAGATATTTTTTCTTGGAATGTGAATATGTAAAAAGTTTTTCGTGGAAACTTCAACTCAGCGGTAGCCAGACTGCAACCTCTACAAAAATAATATCAATGAATCAGGCGAAAAATAAAACATATCAACAAACTCATGGGTTGCAGATTTTCCAATAGTAGTGCAATGAGCAGACAAAGGTGACTCGCGAAAAGTGAATTCAGTTCTCGTTTGCCTCGTTTGCTTTCTCGCGTACTTCCTGATACGATTAGAGGCTACTCTTAGTCTAGTTAAGTGGCCTGAAAACCTGGATGACTTTATTACTAAAGAACGCATTGTTTGTTTTTAACGGTGAAGCTTCACGCGAAACTGTATAAATATCCAGCGAGAACGGTTCTGCAAGACTTGTATGACAATAAGGTTCGTTTAACATTATGCATGTTGGGATGATTTGCGTTGTTGAAACATACCAAAACCTATCAATAACCCCGGAATGGAGTTGCTTTCCAATTCGGAGTCATCTTAAAGAGTACGAAAAAACATTAACCTATATGAGCGTATTTGAAGATACGATTTTTTGATCTTCAAACAATTGCAACAGTAACTGTCGCGAAAAGCTTTTGTTATCAGCTATTGCTGTCCACTCAAAAGAACTATCCGCCTTCCACTTCGTATAGAGTCAAGCTACGCGCAAACGAAATTCGGCTGGGACAAGACCGCTTTTGATAGAGTTTTATCGAGTAGAAACAAGTACATCAGTTTTCGTCAGTACTCAGTAGCCACCCACTGTCGTCCGCTTTAGTTTTGACAAACTAGAAGCGGCAGAACATAAAGGGAGGAAAACTAGGAACTCAAGGTAATTTTACGGTGCATGTCAGTGAAAAAATAATACCATAGTCAACAGGCTTTCTATTTTCTGTTTCACTCTTGCCAGTTTCGTGGCTCAAGTTTGTTTGTACTGAAACAAGAAAGGAAACGTTACCAAACAGGGTTCAAAATTAACTGCAGTAAGAGAGGGCCGAATAATCAAAATTGCCCTCCACTCTAGCAGCTTACAGAATCTTACATCGTCGCTAAATCCTTCAACCGGCCGCCTTAACTTACGCCCTTACACTTAGGTAGTGGTCAAACGACTAAAAACTTTGACTTTGGTTGTTTTTAAGACGTCACAAGGTATCTATAACTCTCTTTCCGATAGGATTACGCGCTACACCAAAAGTGAGGTAACCATCCAAGGCTAACGGAGGAAAGTATTTAAGACAGTGAACAAGTAACAAGGTTAAGACTTGCGACATAAAATGCTACGAGCCTCAGCTGCCTACAAACCGTTTGAAATTTCAGCGTTAGCAGACGCATGCGCTGAGGTTCGCATCCGCTGAGCCTCGCAGTGCACACTAAATGTCGGAAAGCGAGAAGCGGATCGGCATTGAAGTCATTGAAGACAAGTGCACATACACAACAAGCCAGAAAAAGTGGGATCTAAAACCAGGTATACCTGTGAATATTCTGAACAAGCGATCATTGTATATCACTTTTACATTACTTTGGTAGAGTTATTGTCCACATACGTTAGGCTTTGAAGGGAGAACGAAAGTCGACTCGATCAGTGCAAGTGACATCGTAACATTCAGCCAAACAGCCAGGTAAGGCTTTTTTCGGATTCACTCTTTTCCCAACTCGAAAATGTCGAGGAATGGGGTAGTTTTAAAGAGTTTTAAAGTTTACAATGGCACTGCTCACTTAATGGGCCGAGGAGAGTTAAAAGCAGAAATTATCAGCATTAACCAATTTCGATTACCACACGCCTTCATGAGATTACGGTACAGCTGTGTTTGCGGGGTAAACATCTTTAATTGAAAGTCATTTTAGCTCTAAATACTAGCACACGACAAGACAATCGCGCAGCAAGTATTCATGTCTTTATACTAAGAGCTCAGAGGACTACGTGTCATTGCCACATTCCTAAACAAGAAAAATGAGACGGAAACTTATCTGTGATAGCACAAGTAAAGCCGTGTCTACTAGATTTTTTCGACTCATTTCGTTACTGAACTATTGTTAATTCGTAAGAGCATTTAGTGACAATCACAGCAGGACGTCTTACGACTTTTTAGTTAATTGAGAAGACCAACTTCACGGTATATGAACTCTTTCGATGCTATTGTTACAACACTGCAGGAGCACTAAAAGAACTTTTAATGAACGTACAAAAGCCACATATGTTTACGATATATTTACCTACCCTAACTACATCTTCACATCCATGTTTTACCCCATACAATAGATCTGGCCAACTGTATCCACCACAAAGACTAATGCATTTTTGTCCTCCCACGGCATTTTGTTCACTCCCACGATGTTAACAATATATTTGTACATAATAGTGCTTCGGGACACAAAGTTAAGGTTACATCAAAGCAGTCATCCATTACATTTGTCAAAAAAAACCCTCGCAAATGTTCGACGTATATAAATCTTTTTCTGACAACAGATAACATCCTTTGTCGCAGATCACAGGAACGACAGCAAGGAGAGGCGGCTGTATTCGTCGACTAGAATCCAGGCTTTTTTAAAAGGTATGGACGACCTAATAACCGTATGCTATCTTTAGGTGCGTTTCTCGCCAAAGAGGACCTACTTTAAGGCAGCCATCTTTATTTTACCTAGTGAGCGAAAACTGGGGGAGGTGCACTTATGCCTTCGGACGAAGCTGTAGGTATCCATTGAACTTCCCAAGTGAATCAGTATTGTTAACATTAATTTTACAAGCTATTAAAACCATGTAAGTGTTGACATAATCTGTTTTTGTTTCTTTTTTGTAGATTAGTTCCAATGGCAGAAAAGCGGGTAAGAGTTTAGAGGATCCTACTCAGCAACTGCTGTTCCTTCATAAATTTTCATTTTTATGATGGATAGTGAGCAAAATTTCAAATGGTTAGCTAGTTCATCAATACTTTTAAACGCGCCACACTACAAGAAATAAAAGCTTATTGACATCACCTGATTACAGATATAACAAAACCTCACTAGCAGACAGCGAGTTTACGTAAACAATGACGGGGGTAAAAATTTAACCGCTTTTCTTATAATGCAAGCTTTACTAATTAGGCTTTAAAGGAACACTCAAGCGGAGTGATATCTCGACTTGAATTAACAATTACAGTGCTGCCGTTCCCTTATCTATTGAGGGAGATCTTGAAACAACATTATTGGAAGGTGCCTAACATGCACAGTGTAGCTTATACCTTGTGATACAATTAATAATTTTTCATGCCCGTAGTCTTTTTTCAATGATTTGCGTCTGTTATTTATTCCGGCCACTTTTTCTATTTCTCTTAGATATGTGTTGTAGTCGAAGTTATTAAGTACGTAAAATGAAGACGAATATAAGATATAATACGGTAACAGGTTTAACATGATGTTTGTGAATGGGTATATTACACAATCAACGTACATAGATTTGCATTTTGCTATACAACTTCTGGATAAAAACGTTTGCAAAAGATTTATTTCGCTTCTTTTAGGACAACGAAGAAGGACAAGACAAGGAAGAGTATTCTCCCAAGTAAGAAGTAAAAAAAATATACCGTATAAAATCACTGATACCGTTAACAGACACTGCAAAGAGAATTATTGGGATAACAAAGTTTTTTCTGTAGACAGCCGTTAGGTATCAAAGTAGGCCCGTGTTGGTTTTATTTAGAAACTCTTCAAGGCCTGCTACATTTCGGTGACATCTTAGATATGGATTAAGTAAGCTCTACCTATGTCAAAAACATGAACGTATCCTCTGTTCCTAAAGTTTTAACAACGGTAAAAATAAATGAACATCGCTAAAGATCTTTCTTTTTGGAACAAAAACTGAAAAGGGGAAACTGAGCCGCCTGTCTCTTTTAAATATGAATTTAAAACTCCAAATATAGTCAAACCCCGTCAACACGGACACTGATGGGGCCAAGGAAAGTGTCCGTATTAAG
Source organism: Porites australiensis (assembly GCA_022179025.1). Lineage (NCBI taxonomy): Eukaryota > Metazoa > Cnidaria > Anthozoa > Scleractinia > Poritidae > Porites > Porites australiensis. Next base: position 320,240 of record BOPM01000445.1, on the reverse strand, counting down.
CGGCTTAAATTTAGAGAAAATGTACGGGCTTTCATTCCCCAGGGACAAAGCAAACTGTCCATAATAATGACGGGTTCCGTATTAAGCGGGTGTCCGAAAAGGGGGATTTGACAATAAGAGGTTATTGAATCAACAGAAATGAAGAGCGGATTAAGTTTTTAAGAGCGCTAAAACATTTTTTTAAAAAGGCTGCTAACGCCAGACCTACGGAGATAACATTGATCGAGTAGTGAAGCACTGCAAATCCAAAACAATCGCCAAATGACTTTTGGCAAATAACTGGAAAGGACTGCATCGTTCAGTGTCCTAGGATCACTGAGAGATGCACCATTATTCTTCAACTTTTAGCGGTTTTACCAGTTTGAAATTATTAAGTTAGAAATTTTAGTTTCAGATAGAGGATAACCTCAAGTATGTAATGAGCCACGCCCAAAAATGTTACGATCATTAGTGAGAAAGCTCATCGCTGTTAATACGTCTAGAGAGAAGTCATCATTTTAAAGTTGACAACCATTCGTAACGATCGTAGTCACTCATTACGACACCAGTTCTACCTTATATAAGTTTGGCAATTTCTGAAGGCCTGCTCGCCATCGTTTTCAGTTTATGTTGTTGTTCTATACATTTTACTGCCCAATTTACGTAAATGAGTTTCAAACGTTTCGCAAGTATAATTTATTTTACTCAACTGTACCCCTTTCATTTCTTCTTTAATAAGTGGTAAAATAAGTAGGCATTCAAGGAAAATAAGAAAACAATTGAATGGATGAATTAATTAGTGGATGCTCTTGAGAGATCAACCTGATATAGATGTAGAAAACAAGACAATGCAAAATTTACTTACTTTACCTTAATGATATGCTCTTGATAGTGAGAATGATGTGAGTGAAACTGCTCAAGACCTCCAAGCTGTTTCTAATCCTGGCCATCTTGAAACATCTTCCCCTGAGGTAAACGTTATAGTTGTCTTTCTTGAAATATGCATGACACCTGACATGGCATTCTGGTTAATCTTGATATCTAAAGAAAGCAATGTTGAATGAAAACGATCCTTTGCACAGCATACTCTTAATAGACTTTGTATTAAGATTGTGCACATCTACAATCAGTGAAACTCAACTTGGGTCACACTGCTCTGATATCTGTCTTTCTCTCTTCCAATGTTGTTTTGTAATGGTTTTCCGGTGGAATTGTCCAAGTTCGAGGCCAAAATTGAGGGGAAAAGGAAAAGGAGGTCGAGCACAACATGTCAACGTTATTCCTTCAATTGACCCAAGTTCTAATGTTAAAGAATGCAGCTGCGAGAAAAATTTCTACACTCAATGAACTTAAACAAAACGATGATGTTCACGTGACATGCCAACACCTAGCCCGCAGTTTATACTCTTTTATAAGCGCACTTGAATTTTGGTTACAAACACTTTTTTTTTTAGTAAAAAGGATGGTAAAAAGAGCGTTTATATCAATTGCTCCGCCAAGAGAATGTGTTTATTTAAATACAAGTGAGTTTTTTTTTTGCCTTGTAGCAGCAATACACGGATGGAGGGCGTTTGGTGCAACAATGTACTGACACCGGGGGTGGACATATCCCTGTTTGGTAAGCACTGTTCCCGGCTGTTATTTTGCCAACCACCACTCAATAATGAATCAAAGCGCCGGTTAAATGTAATATAAAAAACAAATTAGGTTTTTCAATCATAACCATTCTGTATCTCTTTATCACCTATCTTTTAGCTCCACGAAATCCTCAAAAGGGATATTTTGGTAACTCCGCTGACCATCATGTCTACTGACTGCTTTACATGTTGTGAGAAGTTAATCTTTTTGACATACGAGTCGGGGATATTCGACCACAGAAAAAGAGTCAACTGACATATTTTACGTGTCCTCCAGTTGGAAAAATTCAAAATCCTTTCATTCGAACTATTAACTAACCTTTAACCCACTCCTTTTTGTCAATTTACCTTCTACAAAATTTGCAGATCATAGAAGTGTGATTTGATACAAGAAATGCAGAAAGCTCTACCCACTTCAGTGGATTTAACCGATTTCAAAAACCTAACCGCTTTGAATTTCTTTTCTTCTAGCGGTACAGCATGTCTACAAGTCCCTACTGGGCCAGGGGTAAGAGTAACAAAGCTAGGCAATTAACCTTTTTTTATCAAATCTCGGCTACAACATAATATATTTACATTAAGCTGATTTTGCTGACTTGATTTGGTCAAGCAAACACACGATTGTGTGTGAAACATAGTGGATTTCGAACAGGAATTATCATTTTTACAAATTTTCTTAAAAACTTAGACAGTACTGTTTAAAAAAAATGTGGATACATCTTTATCCAGTATATATACTTATAAAAAAAAATTGGGCGAGGAACTAGGCTGAAGTTGAACAAAATGTAAGTGAGATGACTTGGTAACATAAACAGCTCAAGCTAATTTAGTTTTCTTTTATATCTCCCACAGGAAAATCAGCACACTGATGTTACTGTGTTTATTATCTTAATTATTCTCTTGTTTCATGTCTCTTAAAAATTGTCTGTTCGATTTTGTGCAACGTTTTTGTCTCTATGTGTTGTTCAATACTTTAAAGTAAAATTATTTAAAGAAACCGTTCACTTCCTTGTCGTGCCGTGATGAAACAGTAATGTAACAAAAAGTGTTAATTGTCATCCTTGTTGCCGTGACTTCTTGAAGTCCTCACATTCATACTACCCTCAAAGCAAGATACTTTAATGACACCAAGATAAAATGTGTCTTACGGGACATAACACCATATTCAAAGAAAACGTTAGCCCGGAGAACAAGCGTAATTTATTGGCAGTCTCGCGTTCCGCGTCCGCTTCTTGCTTCCATGAAAAACTGGCACAAAATAGCGCCTTCTAGGCAGGCAAAGATCACTTATATAAACAAAGAAAGAATATATCTTACTGACACAGAGGTACAAAATTCTGATTCGGGTCAAAATCAAAATCAAATTCCAATTGAGACGCCGTAAAACACAATTTTGCGGAAACGAAAATTAGCGAGCAAGCCATGTTAGACCCCTTAGTTAAGGCAAAAAATGGTTTCCTGCGTTATGCGTGCTCGGCAAATACTCTTTCTATAGCGTCTATATCATTAGCTGTTCTAGACGCACCCTTTTAAAGAAGAGTACATTTTACCCTTAGAAATGAGGTCTCCCTCAAAGAGCAGGGGTAAGAGGCCTAAAATGAAATGTATAGATAAGGAGAGAAGATGCGTCATAACATATAAAAGCGACAGTTAATTTCAAAAACATTCCAATTCAAAGGATTCGCAGAAACCTCTATATCATTCAACTACACATCTGATTAATATTCTTGTTTCAGAAAGAGACTTTGATAGAATAGTCTGTCGCTACAAAAGTACTTCTTTACTACAATGGAAAGACAATGTAACGAAGGGCTAAAGTGCTGGCAAAATATGTTCGCTATACCAAGGTCTCGTTATATGGAGGTTCTTTACCATATATTTGACTAGCACTGAGACAAGAGATATCCTTCGTTCTGCCAAGGACCTGAAGGCGTTATATAAGGGTTCGATATTTCGTGGTTCCTCGGTATTGAAGAAAAGCAAGTTAAGAGGCTTTAATAAAAACATACCCAGTACGATACTCAGACATGCTAATGCAAATATCCAACTCGCCAGCAATCTTCCACGCAAAACATCGTACAACGGTTATAGTTAAAGTTTCCACCATCGAAGAGAAGAAGACTGATGTGTCTTTTTAGTCTCAAAAAGTCCACCGACAGAAATTCTTTTACGCCATTTCTTTCTGACTTGTACTATGTTTGAAAACTGCACTCTAAACGCAATCGCGTAGATAAAAATTCAATGAAATTTCAATTTGTTTTTCCCGGAAAGCTTTTTTAAGAAACGAAGGAAATATACATCACGTCTTTCTTGGAAATATTACGTAAGGGGTCTCCATGGCAACTTAATTATAAGCCTCTCATGCAAAACGAAATATCACCAAAAGCATAAGATATATTTCCCCGCAAACCGGCGTAGCAAGATTTATGGCTACAAACTTTTTATGCACATAATAAATATACTAGAACATACAGTAATCAAGGCATTGAATGGTGTAGAATATACGCTACGACATGATATGACTATGAAATGGCACTAAACGGGGAATTCTTAATCACAACACGACAGAATCGACTGCATATAGAACACAAAACGTTTCGAGTTTGTTTTCTCCAACCTTTTTGAGGCCTTTTTAGTGAAAACAATGATTCGCTTACACAAACAGAAAGAGCATACATAAGGCCGTGATTCTAACAGTCTGTCTAAACTCGTAGGAAGTAAGCAGCGCTTCCCTATAATAAGGCAGCTTTACTAGGTCGCTCGGAATTTCCATTTTCTAACATTCCTTTTTGGTAAGCACTTTGTCTCAATATGCAAATCTATTAAAATTTGAACGCTACTAATAATTCACGACAAAAAGTTAGAAAAGAAATCAGAACCTTAAAGTACACGTTGCAAACTTTTTCACTCAATACCAACGCTTAATCACGAAAGATTGTTTAAGTAATATATCAACACTAGAACAAGTGTTTCAACCTATTTCAATATACCGTGAAGTGGGTTGAAAAACGAGGCGTAGTCGAGTTTTTTTAAGACCGCGTTCGAGGCAGTTTCAGGGTATGAAGCGATGTTTGTTCTAGCCTGATTTAATTAGTCGTATTGTCGTATTGTCAGTTTTCATGAGTTACCAGCCCGGTATTTTCTTCAGTGTTTTTTTATCTTTATTTATTTCAATCTAATTTTTCTTTTATTTACCGTATTTGTATAGCGTGGCAAATTTGAAAATAAAACGAATGATAATTGGTTTGGGGAATATTGCTAACAAAGTTACTAAACGACCGGAAAGACAGAGTGCAATGTTTAAATTTAGAGACAATAACAATCGTTAAATAAACACAGCCGTCAGTAAGCGGAAACTGAAAACAGTTTTTTCTAGTCCACCTGTTGATAAAGGTTACATGTCATGCCATTTTCGCAATTCGTGATCATAGCGATACAAGTCCTAAGAGAGCTAGTCAGAGTTGACACGATTGAATAAAGATAGGGTGAGTAGCCGTACACAATAATACACTGTCCTTGTGTACTCAAACATGCTTTCTTTACCCCACAAAGCTAAGAGGATCACGCGATAAGCGACTATTAACGACACGTACTTCAAAGATATTAACATGAAAGTATGTCTTTATCCTCATTGTGAAAATGACCTGCACCATACACGATTGACGTTCTTATTGTTTGATACGGCTAATCAGTGATTTCTGCGGCCAATATTGACAAGAACACTTTTAAAAAGCCTACGAAAAGCAACAGTCACCAGATAGAGGGCTAAGAGCTCTGCAGAGCTTCCGCGCTACCGGAGAGGAGCTATGAAGATCAAGGTAAGAAAAGATTTGATAGCTAAGAGATGCGGCTAACCTGCTTATCAATTACCAAACGCCCGGGCAAACGTGTTCTCTCTTCCAGGGGCCTAAAGATTTTAAATGTTAACGAAATCGGGTGTGAGGAAAAGGTACAACCTATTATAAATGTGAGACCATTCAGGTGTATTTCGCATGCACGTAAGGCAAGAGGGAAGTAACAGAGTTCGCGACTGTGAAGGGATGATCACTACATGTCTCCTCAATTATGTATTTCTAGAATACAAGCTTCGGCCGCGAGTAAACTGAACTGTATTTAAACGGGGTCTGTAATAGATATGATTGAGAGTAAAAATACCCATCAAATGACGACATTTCTACGAAATTAGCTGTCCAACGAGAAGAAGCCGGAGAAACTAAATTATGACACCTTAAAGTTTTATGGAACTTGGTACGAGCAATGCAAACATTTTTGTTCGTTTACGACATTTGCCGATCGCATCAACGCACGAGATAGTTTGAGCCTTAATATTCACGTAGCTTTCCTATTGTTTAATACTTATTTCCGTACCCCCAGCACTGAATGAGTTTAAAGATAACTGTGTAAAAAACGTGACAATGTTCAGGAACAAGACAATGGCGATTGAGATCAATCAAATTTGAGAGCTTCGCAATGAAAATTCGTCAAATTCTCATCACGTTCCATTTAACAGTTTCACAGAGAAACAATACAACCTTTTTTACAGCGATTCAAAAGCTCTGCTCGCGCCAACAGCACTGAAGGAATCACTGAGGAATAAAATTTTTAATAATCGCATCATCGAATAGTTACAATACATCCCAAGTAAAGTCTAGGGCAAAGTAATATTTTCTTGCTAAACGCTTCACAAACGCGGGATGTTTTGGGGTTTTTCAAGATTAGTTCGAGGTTAATTAGACTTGATTGACGTTCTGGCCTGTTTTATAGCCCAAGAAACAGAACGTCGGTTCAAGGATGGCTGTCAAGTCACTTCTAAATCGTTTCAACTTTTCGACTTTAATGAGACGCAAAGGCAACCTTAGCTTAGTTTTCAATGAGGCCCCCACATACATTTTTTGGTTGAGAAAAGTCTGTAAAATCGAGAACCTCTGGTTTATATTCTTGATTGACTTACTTCTTGGATATACAGTATCGATGTGGCCTCAAGAGGGGAAAAGTTAATAAATGCAACAGAGGCTTTGTCATTCTAAACCAGTAACATTTACCTGTATATCCGCCCCGTGTAAGGGAATCCAAGACAGTCTTGAATTCTGGATTCCACACGGTGGATTCCGGATTCCAGGTACTGGATTTCAGTCTTTGCCAGTGGAATTTGGATCTAGATTGCAATCGTTAGTGGGACCTTGAGCTGTATTCCGGATTCCAAAGCCCAGGATTCAGGATTCCACAAGCACATTTTCCCAGATTCTGGATCCCAGAAGCAAACTTTCTTGATTCCGGAATCCGGATTCCGCTACATGAGGCGATGTTTATGAAAAATTGACCAATCACAGGGCGAAAATCAAACTAAGCCATATAATTATTCTACTGACCCAACTTTCCCGCGATTTTACAGGCTATTTTTCGTCACATGGTGGCAAATGGAAGGACTGGTATTAAGCGATACATCCCGTCCGCGTTGATATTTGCCCTACGATTTTTCGGTTGCAAGTAAGCATAACGAAGTCAACAAAGTTAATCTCCTTTCAGTTTTTAGTTCTTTTCTTGAAGCATGCCTAATGTGGATCATAAAACCTCGTCGCTAATGTTCAGTTTATATCATCCATGTGGACCACTTTTTCGACGCATCCACTGCATGGTATTCAAAGAAAATCGAAAACCAGTCGCACGAGCGGGAGCTCAAGAACTATCCCAGCCTGGGCATCAGGCCGGCTTTTCTAACGACAAAAGCAAAACATAGGCACGCTTAACGTGCATGAGCTATTTTAAATGCTTCAGTGTAACCTTACCAAGAGTGATGAATCTACCTTTTTCATCCTAAATGTGGACTGGGTTTTTGCGCGAAATTGAGTATTGCGGTACATAAATCTGAATTCAAATCTCGCACTAACCCTGGGTTAACTTAACCCAGCTTTGAACAACTCGGCCCAGGATTATAAAAATAACTCATACACACAATTTGCACGTGAAGATGTTGGACTAAAATTTGTACGTGAAAGAACGCATATTGTTTACGAGATTACTTTGCTTAAACGATTTTAACAAATCACCTCTTTTTCTTACATCTGCAATAAAACAACGCACGATTTATTACTTTACTTATAACAGAATGATTGTCTGCTGAAATACCGATTTCTACTCATCTCATGTTATTCCACTCAATGAAACAATCTCTAATTATTTCGTCAACTGGCTACTTCCAAGTTAATTCGCTAACGCAAAAGTTACGCATCTTTACTTAGCCACTGGGTAAATTAAATACTATGTTTTTATTACTTTTATGACAGCAAACATGTATCAGATATGGTTGCACCTAAGTTGCCAGAACGTGAATTTAAAGGTCTCCTGAACTTTGTACGAGAGAGAATAAAGCACGTTTACATTTACTCGGTACAGCTTTAAAAAAATCAGCTCTTGTTCAAGCTTCTAAAAACACAATTACGCATACTTCCAACTTAAAGTCAATATCTAAATATCAATTATTAACGTTTCATTTCTAAACCTTTGAAAACTATGATTTTAGTAGCAGGTGAAAGCAGGTGAAACATAATTCACGTACATTGTGCCGTTCGCGATAGCCAAATTAGGTCATAAATGTCTTAAACCAGCAGCTACACTAAAATATGAACCCTTAAACAGCTGCACGCTGTACTCACCATTTGAATCATGAAGATATTTAAATCTTATACTTCTAAACACCTTAGGCCGTATTAAAACACAATGGCACTGTGAACAACAAAAATAACGGTCTCAAAGTACCCTTGTTTGACCTTTACCGCAACAATGCAATGTTTAGATGCCAAAATCTCATCGGTTCCTAACATAGTACCTCATAGTACCTTCAACCTTACTGGCCCCTGCAACACACATCCAAACAAACAAACCCACAAACCCACAAAGATACACACGCTTACACCACTGACATGAGATATGTTTTCAAAATAGCTCAAAAAGGTTGAAAACTTTCCGCCTTCTCCCTTCATCTTTTCAAAACCGCTCTCCCCCTAATCCCCTTAGAAAGGCCCGATACAGGATTAAAACTACTCTAAGCGACAGATCTTCAACTCTCTTTCGTGGTGGCAAAAAGATTCTGAAAGGTTCCGGAAGAGACAACTCCGAGAAAATAAGACAAATTCTGAGACACATTTACTGACAAGCGATCGTCGTGCTTATTGTTTTACAGCCAATCACTGATCTCCGTTGGCAAACTTGGCCTGGGTAACTAGACAAGATTCAAGCAGTCACGTGTATGCGCCTGGACATAAAATCACGCAGAAATTCGCGGTCTCAGTACAGGTTCTTCTTCCTGAACGATCACAGGCCCAACAGGCAAAAGCCAGGGTAAGTCAAGATTTAATAGCTATTAATAAAGAGATGTGGCTTGGAACCTTCTTACAAATCGTCCAAAGTAACGTTCTAAGAAACAGCATGCGAATGACCAAACTTGTTTTCGTTTCAAGCTCCAGTGAATGCTGACTTTTCGGATCGCAGTCAAACGAAAAGCTATGAGAATATCTCAAAGCTAAGGTTGTCCATTACACTGTTTAGGTCTAATATAGCGCCAATACACTGCCAATTTACTAAACGTTTTACAAGATTTCTAAAAACCTTCTAAGCGTTTGAGAAATAAGAATACCGGCACAATTAGCCAACATAATTTACCGCCGGGAGAAAGAGTTTTCAAAGGGAAGAAGCTCATTTTTTCAAGGAAAACGATACGATAATTGCATTCACCAGGGAATTTACACATTCACATTCTCGTCCATATTTCTAACTTAAAATTAAGTAAAAACAAACCAGCTGGCACGAGAAATATTATTAAGGACATTTTACTTCTCGCATATTAAATTAGAGCTTATTCAGAGGTATAAAGCACGTCACTGAGGACTGAGGGATATTTATAAACATATCTCCTTAATCTTAAATAGTTAAAATGAGCTTCGGCCACAAAAAACTCAAGCTATCAAGATAGGGTTGAACGCAAATTATCTGTTATAGATAACAGTGATATTCAATCATGAAAATAAACTTCGCCTAACAACAAATCTGCCAAATCGCCGACTATCCAACAAGGTGAAACTCGACAGAAACTAAAATGTCTCCCCTCAAAGATTTATGAAACCTCTAAATAGCATCGTAAACATTATCTTGCTTACAATGTCCGTTCGTTTGGTCGTTAGCGGCGATCATTCCATCATTGAACAACATGGCCTGCTCTCCATAATTTACTTTGTTTTTATATTGTTTAAAACTACTATTTCCTCTAGGAGGACAAACATTTTATTTGCAAATTCAGTTACCGAGCCGTTGATTTCTTTAGTGACAGTTCAAAATAGTATGGACCGTTCAATTAACTCAACGTGCAACAAGCAAACCATAGTCAGTTAAATTAGCATCAGGAACTTTGTTTCGTTGAGTCTAGAAATAATTCTCCTCCGTGTGACAATGTTAAGAGGCGGAGAAAGACAATCAAAAAACAATTATATTTAAGAGATTCACCATGGAAAGCAACAGTGCACAGGTGCATGTGTCAAAATTATTATCGCCAACCCGTTGGAAATAATAGGTCCAGATATTTTTCAATAAAAACGTGTCAAATAATACATCACTATACGCAAATTGTTCCCAACTTAATAGATCTTTTGAAACAATTTACATCTGCTTCATACTCTCACTGATTAAAATGCAAATTTGAATCTTTGTCAACACAAAACACTGCTCGAAAGCACACTAGAGAATAATAAATGACTAGTTAAGTAAATGGCTTTCAACTGCTTTCAAATAACTAGAAAAATATATTAATTCGCATAAATTCCGGAAATTACAAAACAGTTACATCGTCAAAAATTTTAGCTGCTTGCCGTCAGAAATAGTGGAGAATACGGATGAGAACAATGGGTTCTGCGGCACTTTGTGATTGCCACTTCAAAAAACAGAAACATCTGCGTTTTTAAGTACTCTACTAATATAAACAGACGGCAATAAATATTGCATCAATCAACGACTGCGACGGCCGGAAATGCGTCTGCTGTTCGCAGGCTATAGTTCATGAAGAAAAAAAGAAACAAAAAAGGCCATTCCTTGTTTGTTGCGTGCTTTCTTATCTGCAAAATTAAGACAAAAAATAAGAAGACGTTCAAGTTGACCATACGAGGCGACATTTTTGTCCAAATTGGCTATTGCTTTAAAATAAATGTTTAGACAATGTTTTGACCGATTAGAAATGAGCCATGATAGGAGCCATGTCCACGCTAAAATTTGTTTGGCGGGTCAGTTTACGTCCATTTTCATCGAAACAAGATGATTTCAGCAATCACGTATTTATGACAGTAATTCGCTTTTTCACGCGCATTTAAAACTTAGGTTAGAGTTAAGGCAGGGTCTGGAAGGAGGGGTTCCTCGTCCCGCATCCCCGCTCCTTTATTCTCCGCTTTTTTTTTTTCATCGCTTTCCCGAATTCTTCTTTTGTTTCCAAAAAAACAACAAGACGCTATCGAAGCGTACACTTATGCGTCGTGGTATCACTCGTATGTGAGGATTTTGTTTTTTCTTTTTTGAGAAGTGTGACTGCCGCAATGATGTTGATTGTTACAGGTTGGTTGAAATGGGTGAAAAAAGAGACGTGGAGCCAGAGTGGGCGTTGCTTAGTATGTAAATAGCTCGAATTTTTCGTCGGAATTCCTAACGTAAACTGCAGTGGCTCACCGAATGGCTCAGTGAATTCCAAGTGTACCCACACCCCCAGTCAAGTACTCAGTCAACGGATTATCCACTGAATGCGGTTTCACAACTGTTTCTTGCTCATGGTTATTTACTTTTCTCATACATCTTTGTAGATGGTCTCAAATGATGAGTGGTACGAGCAAGCCAATGTAAACATGTATGCTTGTTGACCACATTTGCTGATCGCACGAGACAGCTTGAGCCTTTATAATTTCGTAGCTTTCCTATTGTTTAATACTTATTTCCGTACCACTGAATTTCATCTACATATTCACTGAGCCGTTGATTTGTTAAAGACATTATCGTCCACTGTATCACAGACAAACTGTAGCCTCTCAAGGAATAAACAGTAACATTGTGGCAACTGTGATGCCAAAGTTGAATTTAAATTAGCTGAATATGTAATGACGAGTATACACTTACATGGAGGACTACTACAGGCACACTATTCGGACTAAGTGTCCGGCCTAGAGAGAGGTGCCATCATTATCGATACGATTAGACGCTACTCTTAGTCTGGTTAAGTGGTTCGAAAACCTGGATAACGTCATTCAATAAGGTTATCCAGGTTTGATTAGTGACTAATAAAACCGACATATTGTTTGGTTTCATTTGTGAAGCTTCACACAAAACTGTATAAATATCCAGCAACATCTGTTCTGCAAGACTTGTATGACAATTAGGTTGGTTTGACATTATGTTAGGATGATTTGCTTTCTTGAAAAATACCAAAACCTATCAATAACCCCGGAGTGAAGTTGCTTTCCGATTCAGAGTCATCTTAAATAGTACGAATATACATATTAACCAAAATGAAGCGTATTTGAAGATACGCTCTTTTGAAACAACAGCAACTGTAACTGTCTCGAAAACCTTTGGTATCAGCTACTGCTGTCCACTTAAAAGAGGTGCTCGCCTTGCACTTCGTCTGGAGTCAAGCTTAGCGCAAAAGAAATTTGGCCGGAACCATGACTGCTTTTGATGGAGTTCTATCGAGAAGAATTCAGTTACGAAGAAACCAGTGAATTATTTTTGGTCAGAACCAGCTACCCACTGCTGTTCGCTTTGGTTTTAGTAAAACTAGAGGTGGGAGAGTCTGAAGGTAATTTTACAGTGTATATCAGCCAGAATATTAAAGATACTAACATGGTCAAAAGGTTTTCTACTTTGTCTCACTGCTGCTTGCTTCGTGGCTCACGTTTGTTTGTACTGAAACAAGATAGGAATTTTTAAGAAACAGGGTACAAATTAACTGCAATAAGAAAGGGACGAATACTCAAATTTTGGCATTGTTTTATCACTGCGCAAAATTGACCTCCACTCTCGCAGCCTAAGAAATCTTACATTGCAGGTGAATCCTTACACCTGAGTAGTAGTTAAACGACTAGAAGCTTAGGCTTCAGTTCAGTTGTTATTACGACATTTAGTCAAAAACCATTTACGGTAGGACTGCGCGCCATATCCAAGGGAACAATTCACGGCTATTTGCAAAAAACGGAGGAGAATTTAATAGCCAGCGAGCAAGGAACAAACTTCCTTAATCAGTGCGGTCCAAGTCACCTTTTCTGAAGGTTTGAGATTAAGACTTGTGACGTAAAAATGTGTACTAAGAGCATAAGCTGCCTACAAACCGTTCGAAATCCCAGCTGTTAGCAGACGCAGGCCCTAAGGTTCGCATCCGCTGACGCTGAGCCTCGCAGTGTACACTAAATGACGAACAGCGAGAAGCGGATCGAAATCAAAGACAAGTGAAAAAACAAAATAAGCCAGTAAAAGAGGGATCTAAAACCAGGTACGTGAATATTCTGAATAAGCGATCATTGTTATCACCTTTTACGTTTCTGTCAAATGTTAGTTTTTCGGCCGCAGAAAAAAATGTGTTTCAGTGCCTACGAGACAAAGAGACAAACCGTTCAAAATCCAAGCTATTAGCAAACGGCGGCATGCGCTAAGGTTCGCATCCGCTGACGCTAAGCATCGCAGTGTACACTAAATGACGAAAAGCGAGAAGCGGATCGGCATTGAAGACAAATGAAAATACACTGAACAAGCCAATAAAAGAGGAATCTAAAACCAGGTATATGAAGATTCTGAACAAGCGATCACTGCATATTACTTTTATATTACCCAGTTTGCTATAGTTTTTGTCAACGAACGTTAATTTTTCGACGGGAGAACGAAAGTCGACTTGATCAGTGCAAGTGATATCGTAAGATTCAACCAAATAGCCAGGCCAAGATTTTTGGATCCCCTCTTTTTCGAACTCGAAAACCTCAAGGAATGGACATTTTAAAAGTGAAGTATGCAACGGTACTGTTCACTGAACGAGCCGAGGAACGTAAAAGTGAAGCAGAAATTATTAGCATTAACCACTTTCAATTGCCACACGCCTTCATTAGATTACAGAACAGCTGTGCTTGGGGTAAACATTATTAACTGCAAGCCATTTTAGCTCTGCCTCTAAATACTCGCACACGACGAGACAATCGCGCAGCATGGACATGTTTTTATACTAAAAGCACTCAGAGGACTACGTTTCATTGCAATATTCTTAGACACTAGAAAAATTATGGAACCTTATTTGTGATAGCACAAGGAAAGCTGCCTACTACATTTTTTCGACTCATTTCTTAACAGAACTATTCTTCAAAAGCGCATTCAATAACAACCACAGCAGGATGCATTATGACTTTTTAGTTTAATTGAAAAGACTAACTTCACAGTATATGACCGTATTAGATGCTATTGTTACAACACTGCAGGAGCACTTTGCAATAAAAGAATGTTTAGAGAAGGTACAAAAGCCACATATGTTTACGATATATTTACCTGCCTTAAATACATCTTCACATCCATCTTCTATCCCACACAGTAGATCTGGCTAACTGTATCCACCATAAAGACTAAAGCATTTTTTTACTCCCACAATGTTAACAATATATTTGTGCACAATAGTGCCTCGAGACACAAAGCCTAATAAACGTTGCAACTCCTTCTGTTAACGTTACTTTAAAGCAGTCATCCATTACATTTGTCAAAAAAAAAAAAAAAACACGCAAATGTTCGACGTATATAAACCTTTTTCTGACAACAGATAACATCCTTTGTCGCAGATCACAGGAAGGACAGCGAGGAGAGGCGGCTGTACTCGTGGACTAAAATCTAGGCTTTTTGAAAAGGTATGGACGACCTAATAACCTTATGCTATCTTAAGGTGCGTTTCTGGCCATAGAGTACCGACTTCAA
>BOPM01000445.1:266555-296909 GCA_022179025.1 Porites australiensis | reverse complement strand
TGGATACCCCGTTCTAAACCAGGAGCTTCAAAATCACGTCCCCTTTGGGCGGCACATACCCGTATAGGTAATGTATGGGAGTACCCCCCCCCCCCCCGGGATTTTCGCAATTCGTGATCATAGCGATACAAGTCCTAAGAGAGCTAGTCAGAGTAAACAGGATTGAATAAACAAGGTGAGTATCCTTTCACAACGATACAACCCTTGTGTACTCAAATATGCTTTCTTTACTCCGTAAAGCCAAGAGGCTGACAATAAGCGACTTTTAACGACACTAATCATATTTACATGGACGTTCTTACTTCTTGTACATTTTTTCCCGTAACCTCGACAGAATTTTGAGAGCCCGTCTTAGAGAGAAGTTCGCTTTTTAGAGAGTCAAAGTAAAGGATCTTTAAGTGTCCATTTAAGCTGGGTTTTTAAGGCATATACCGTCTTACAGAGCTATCCAATAACGAGAGAGTTGACTGTAGATATATATTTGGCGAACCAATAATTATCCTGAAGCCAGTGTAACCAAAATACAAGTTATTCTCTATCGTTTAACATAACGTGGGCAAATGCCAAAAAAACAAACAAACAGTAAAGTAGGACAAGCTGATTTAATTGTTTAAACAAATGTCAATGAATATTCGGCACAGAGTTTGAAACTAATGAAGGACCTACCAAAAAAAAAACGAGTTTAGTGACAGCCAGAAATTTTTGTATAATTGAAGGGTGTCTTCCCAGATAGTACTTGCTGTCATTTTCAATATCTATTCTCCGTTCACTGCTTAGCTTTAGTTTCAGTAATTCTTAGAATGTATGTCAACATTCGGAAAAGCTGAACTGACACCAATACGGGATGTCTCTACAAACATCCAAACCAATACAACCACTTAACTGCAATAAGTCTTGCTTTTGACTGTTCAACTGGGACAGAAATGTTGGCCCAAGTAAACAAAACGTAAAAAGCCGTGGGGAAACGGATACAATTTAAAATCAACATAAGGGTTGGCATGCGAATATTGCAAACAAACGGTTTTGGAAAATTTGCAATAAGGCTTAGTTAAGGCTTCTTTTCAAGAGGAAATGTATTACGTTTTAACTAGCAATAATTACATTTGGCAGCGGTAAACGCCTGCAACTGGGAACTTTATATAAGTCGTAAAACTTGTTGAAAAGTTTAAATGTTTCCGATTTTTATTTCGATATTTAAAAAGGCATTCGGCCGCCATCGAAAACTTTCCAAGTAGCAAAAAAACGGAAGCGTTAAAATAGCAAAGGAAATTATAAGTTTCATCTTACATCTGGCGGACTTTGCACATTTACTTCGTTTTATAAACTTCATATAGAAGTTTGTTTCGAAAAGTGATAACAGCAAGCAACTTGAATGGATGTAATTTCATCAATTTTCTCGTACAGGATTTGTTTCACAGCCTGCGGCCAGAGTATATGGAATGAAATGTAACTGCGAAAGTGACTCAAAAGCGCTTTCATGATATTAGTCCTCCGCACGTCTCAGCGACTCAAAGCCTGGAAAAACAAAACTGGAAAGTGCAATATAGAAATGCGATTGCTCTGGGTAATTGATTCTGAAAAATTTTCATCAAATACAGTACGTACAGGCATTTAATGGACATTTTAGACGCGTCAAGCACTCGGCAATTACACCCAACAATAGCGCGGTCAGTCTAGACTGGCTCGCGAGTTTAAAAATACATTCCGCTCCAGGCGCAAGCAACTATAAAACAAAGCGAACACCAATAATAATGGGAAAAAACAGAACAAACAATACGTAAACGACGACTTTCAACAATATCCATACAAAAGTATCAGAAAACACCCAAAGGGTTATTTATACCCCCAACTGAGTAACTGATTTAGCTACAATATCTAAAAGGAGCAGCTTACATGTATCATAAACACCCGGCAACTATCGCTGTTCATGATCTCAGCAACACAAGTCCAACGAGAGCTTCCGAAGGTCGCTGACGGGAAACAAACATTGGTGAGTACACAGTAATGCAATTATCGTGGTTGCCGCACTCCCTGCTCAAGGCGCCGGTCCCACACGAGAAAGTCACCTGTTTTAAAATGGCTAAATGGTGATTTGCGGTTTCATTATTCAACGCGGTTTGTAACTAAGACAGCATTAAATTTAGTCTGTATTCGTTAAAACATTTAGAACCCGCCTCATAAAAAGTACGCTTTTATAGATTTGTTATTTTAATAGCCAAACAGCGATTAAATTCAAACCTGTTGGCGAAGACAGTGAACAATTAGGAGAGGTATGAGGTCATAAATGGCTAATACGATTGTCTTCAAACTTAGCAGCTGTTGATAAGGTTATTAGTATTGCTTACAAACGATTATCACTACTTTGTGAGACAATCTTCCCACTAAACTACACTTGGCTTCACAACAGCGACAGTAAAACTGATGTAGTTATCCACAAGTCTTTTAGAAATATCACCAACATGTATCCTTACCCGACAGAAAAATGACAAAAGAAAAGAAAAATTAAAAACACGAATAAATTTACTCCACTTAAAGCGGGAAGAGAAAGAAATTCAAAAGCTTTGAGAAATAATTTCCACCAGTGAATGATAATATAGCCATTAAAGTTAAATGACAGGGTGACTCACGTCACTTTTTCAAAAGTGTATTTCCAACAATAGAACACCCAAAATGACACGAATTATTACACTAAAAGCAACTTGAAAGGATTGCTTTAACAACACACAACACAACTCATTGGTCCTAATACCAATAATTCTTCTTACTAATTACTCTTGCTATAGGGTCACCAGGTCAGTTATTCGAAAGTGTGTTTTAACAAAAGAGCACGTAACGTTCGCATAGATAAAAGCAACTTTACAAAGATTGTTTTATCAAAACCCTGTGAATACCTATTTAATGATTATTTCCAAGCAGATCCGCGGTCTGCGGTTAACCTTGTTATGTTTTTGTGACGACTCTCGTCTACGCTCTAAGAATTTTTTAAAAAAGTAATTCTTTTCCTGTTCATGACAGTTGAAATCATCATTAATAAATATTGATGACTAAAAACCCCACAACCTGTCAGCCCTCAAATTTGGCAGCAGACCAGAACTATTGACTGTTAATTGTTCATTTTCCTGTATTTAACTAAAAACGCATGTAATGTCCTACCGCAAAACAAGGAAAATCTCTAAGGGCAGTCAAGTAACGACTGCGGTCACAATTTTCAAAATATTTTATGTATCGTTTGCCGCCTTTTCGGGAGCCTTTTACCAGCTTGACTGATTGTCAACACGGCGCCCTAACTTAGCACCACACCACCCACACTAAAAACACTACGCCGTCAATCAAAATCTCAAACATATTCATTGGCACTTTTTTTACATCTCTATACAACGGCATATATTGAATTCAAACGCACAGCAAACGTTTGAAAGGGACGACGAGGACAACGAAGCGCTAAATCAAGGCAAGAAGGTGGGAACAATCGTGAAATTAAGGATTAAGCGCCCGGTATTTATTTAACCCAGATAAGTAGAAAAGACAAAAGAATCGAAGAGAATCTAGAGAGAAGCGTAAATTTAAAAGGACAAATACGTAACAAATAAGAATGGAGTTTAAATAACAGTGATGGATTTACCTTGTCTTTACCCAAAAATCCGCCAAGCGTTTGCAAAGCCCTAACGTTCCGTTTGACTTAAAATTCAATTCGCGAAACGAGAATCCAGATGCGAATGTTTCAAAGAGATGAAGAGTAATAAGGGTTGTGCATGGAGAAGGGATTGCTATTTCAAGGTATTTCCGTGTGTTCGAGAATCAATCCAGCAGGCAAGTTAACGACATGAGTTTAACTTTATCACAATCAGTAAACCTCCAGAGCTGTTTATAATACATTCTTGGCACCGATCACTATCACGGTTTAGTTGCGTATTTAGTTTGGCTTAACTGAAGATGGCTTAGAGCACGCCTTTGTACACAAATGAAATACTACGCCCAGCATGTCGAGTTGGTGCACGAGAAAAACTCATCAGTGATAATAAAAACGTGTCAGCCAAATGGGAAATCAAGAAAGAACATTCCTGTGTCAAAATGTTCTGCGCACAAACATCGTCGACGTTGTTAACATTATCAAACACGATAAAGCGTAAAACCACGATAACTCTTGATAAAGTGATGACGTTGAACAACAGTCAAAAAAACAGAAACATCGAAAGGACAACTCGTTCTCAAGAGTTACCGTAACTTTATGAGCAACGTAGATTTCTTAATCTTATCTGAGCGCTTGTTGTAGCCAAGGCTGGGCATGTTTACCGGCCCGACAAATTTTCAATTCATATCCCACCATCATAGATCACAATATTTTTTGTAACTTAATTCTGGCTTAATTTGCCATCGCACTGCTGGAAAGCTAAAGGGTCACTCGCGCGACCTGTAGCTGTCTGCATTCTAAAACTACACTGAAAGTATTTTCGAACAACTTGCGCTAAATTGTTCAAGTTTTGGACCAAAATAAGGTCTCTAAACTAAATGAACATTTTACAATTAATAGTTTAGTGGGAATGCGGGAATTTAAACAACGACCAAATTAAACCGCTATTGTGTAAGCCAAATTTTCGAGAACACTCCAAAGTCCAACCGTTGTAAGTGTGGTAGCTTCAACAGAAACCCAAGGCAGCCTGTTTCAGATCACGCACTGCGTGTACAATAGTCGCACCTGTAAACCAAATACAAGCTTTACACTAGGCCAGTGCGTACAGAAATCAATGAACCACGCGAGTGCTAACCAAAAAGCAAATACCCACAGTAATAAATATTCTCTAGAGACAAATTAAGTTGAGCTGCTTTAATGTGAGAAATCACAACCAATAACTCTGTCTGGAGTTGTCCAGCGATCAGAAACTGTAAATTATATTTATTTAGTTTCCCAAATACTAGTCACGCTCTGTATTTCAGAGCACCTAGAAATTATTTACCATTTCTTGGAAAGGCAAATTTTCATCGCATCATTAACTCTAACATGCTAATTAACTATGGACGAACGGCTTGAGGCAACACCTGTCAGAGGGATGATAGCCATTATCTCTCATAAAAACAAGTGTTGTTATGAAGACACAGTAGATTTAGATAAACGATTTACGTAGGTTGTTACACACGTTGACCGTTCGCTGACCGAATCGAGGAGGGAACTTTTTTTTACTGTCATAGCGAAATTTTACTTCTGGAATAGTAGTTTGAGAGTTTTTACATCCTATTCGAATTGACAAGGAAGTGTGATCGTGAAGAAGACAAAGAATGTGGGGTGGAGGCATTTAATTACGCGAAACAAGTGGTTGTTTGTACGCAACAAACATTGACCCTTTCACTGATTTCACTGAAGCGTACAATATCTGGAGTAAAAGCAATTAAAAAGCACTACTGTGTGCTAAGTGTGCTCCAAAAAGCGCGCATTCTGAAAGAAAAAAGTTCAGAAAGTCCCTCGATGAGAAAAGGTCGTCGTTCAATGTGTTTCAGTCTGCCACCAGAGGGCTAGTGTATGGAATGTTGCCGTTTGACTTTGCATAGCGGTCTTTAAACGTAAAAAAATCCTATCACGCCGAGTAAATAATAACCCATCTTCGGCTGTTTTCGCAGGCTCCGTCGAATGTGGAGGCAATTTTAAGGTCACTAGCTGTTAAATGCGTCGGTGAACTCAGTACGTTTCCTGACTCTTTGCCAATTCAGTTCGGCGAATTCTTTAAGTTTTGAAACACGAAAGCCAATATCACGAAATTAGATAAATACACTTCTTTTTTCCGTCTCCAACTGATAGTTGTTAACAACTTACGGAACAGCTTGACACATACCTTTAACAAATAAACGCATCTTAACAGCTCACTCTTAAAACTATACACCTCTGACAGTTTACACAAACGGGTTTAAGTTGGACCACACAGGGTGCATAGAGCCTTTGTCCTCTCTGGCTGTTGTCACGTGACCAGGAGTACAGCTGATACTACAAAGCGGCTGGTTCCAAAGGATAGTCTCACACAGAACAACAAGAATGACAAAAAAGTGAAATCAGGTAGAAAAAGCCCGCGAGAAGCAGGTAAAATAGGCGTCAAGCAAAACACGCTTTTTCTATTGCAGGCTTATAATGTGGCCCATTATATAGACCGCAAGCAGTCGCTTATTTTTCTTTGCAAAGGTGCTGCACCCGAGTGGCGAAGCCGCGAGCCGCGATAAACGAGGGCGTAAGCCCGAAAAGAGAACTTCGTCCCAATCCCTTATTGTAACGTAACGTCGTGGTTTGCAGTCACGCTGGCTGAGATAAGAACTAGACGGATCTTAAGAGGAAAGGCGGACTGCACGCAGTCTACCAATTATACGAGTACAATATCAACAACAGAGTCGGTGATTGTATCCTATCGATTTTTGGGTCGTGTCCAAACAACGTCTAAGAAATAAATCCTTCTAGGCGCTTTCTCAAAATATACAGGACGGAATCAACTGCACTCACGTTTAAAAATATATGAATAAATAATTAGTCAAATACATAAATACAGCCGAACCTCCATGTGCGACCACCTCCCATAAGCGACCAACTATACAGAACACCAAAATGTTTTCAGTGAAATCCCTATAATCAGAAACTCTCTCAAAAATACCCCGCTGTGCGTCGTATTTTCAACTCTCTTCTCAGTGTTCCATGCAATACATCATGCATGAAACACCTCGAAGTTTCACAAAAATACTCCGCTGCGCGTCGTATTTTCACTCTCTTCTCAGTGTTTCATCCGGTGATGAAACCTGCGTGTCATGCTTTATATATCAGATGAAACACTGAGAAGAGAGTTGAATTATCAGTTGTCATATTAGCGAGGATTGGTTGCATGCCACAGAAATCTAAACCCTGAAATAAAAAATATTACGGCTATATGAGAACAAACACGGACTGCAGCACCAGAAGCATTTCACCACGGACGTGAAAAACGAATAAAGATCAAAACGAGAGGTTTTACTGATAGTCATAGAAGAGCCTGGTTATTCACAATAACATCCATTTAGGCGAATTTGATTTTGTCTCGCTTACAAATGTAATAAATACTGCTTGTAATGGATACTTTGATAAACGACGTAATATCAGTGATCGCAGTGCGTAAAGAATCTGCAACAAAGCTCAAAAGTGATATCAAAAACAATTTTTTTTCATTAAATTTCCCAAAGACCTGGACATTTGTCTGTGTTTTACCTATCTTTTCATGTTTTCTTTTTCACTCTAGTTATTTTTTTTTGTACGCTTTCTATAGCTAAGATTGCGCACGGAAATGATTTTTCCCCGTGGTCTAGATGTTGATTCACCCGGGCCGAGTTGTTCAAAGCTGGGTTAAGATAACCCACGGTTAGTGTGAGATTTGAATTCAGATTTGAAAGCTTGAAAAGCATTTCAGTTGTAAATCTTTTTGTTTGCAAGCTGATCTGATGGTTGGAAGCTCTAAAAATAACTGAGAAAATTATCTAAGAAAATGCTTTTGAACACAAGAAAAAGAAACCTGGGTTAAATTTAACTCCGGGTTAAGCACTAATCGGCCTTCGAACAGTTGGGTCCTAAACATTTAAAAATTGTGAATACTTAATCATTCAGTTAATATCCACAGATTACAAAATACATGTCTCATCAACAGCAAGCCAAATTTCTGCAGTTCAACGTCCTGTCATTTTGTTTTTAACTGACTTCTGGTCCCTCCAAAAGATCTTTTTTAGTCTTATATAAGACTGGCTCTTGTTTAAAACAATTTCAATATTGGGTTTTGTTAAAAAACAATTTCAAGATTGGGTCTTGTTTAAAACACTTTCAAGATTGGGTCTTCTTTAAAACAATTTCAAGATTGGGTTTCGTTTAAAACAATTTCAAGATTGGGTCTTGTTTAAAACAATTTCAAGATTGGGTCTTGTTTAAAACAATTTCAAGATTGGGTCTTGTTTAAAACAATTTCAAGATTGGATCTTACTTAAAGTAATTTCAAGATTGGGTCTTGTTTAAAACCACTTCAAGATTGGATCTTGTTTAAAACAATTTCAAGATTGGGTCGTGTTTAAAATAATTTCAAGATTGGGCGTTGTTTAAAACAATTTCAAGATTGGTTCTTGTTTAAAACAATTTCAAGATTGGGTCTTGTTTCAAATAATTTCAAGATTGGGCGTTGTTTAAAACAATTTCAAGATTGGGTCTTGTTTAAAACAATTTCAAGATTGGGTCTTGTTTCAAATAATTTCAAGATTGGGCCTTGTTTAAAACAATTTCAAGATTGGGTCTTGTTTAAAACAATTTCAAGATTGGGTCTTGTTTAAAATAATTTTAAAGTCTTTTTTCCCTCTTTTTTTTTTTTTGGCAGATGGCCACATCAAAAGATTTTTACAATACGGTATGTGATACCAGGATACAGACGATGAGTTATAAAAGTGGTAAAGTTACGATAGAGTACAGAACTTCCAACGCTGTTGACCATTATCATCATCATGATCATGATCGTCTTTATTATTGTTATTTTTATTATATTATTATTATTATTATTATTATTATTATTATTATTATTATATCTATTTATTTATTTTTCGTTCTAAAGGAAGGCGACGAGTCAGGATATTCTGATGACGATGACAAGAACCATAGGTAAGAAAAACAAATACATGGTTATGCAGTTAATCCTTCAAAAACCTACCAACTCCTTCTGGAGGACGAAGGTCAGAACTTCTGCCCTTTTCGGTGTGCATTTTCGTGTTTCCGACAGCTACGTTGAACTAAAACCGCTTTTTAATCTCCTGGGACTTCTACAGCAGCTTTATGGTGTTTTAAGCGTCCACAATTTCCGCTCTTTCCGCTTATAACGTTCATTTAACGAAAAACGTTTTCGCCAGGACAAGAAAGCACATTTCGCCATCTTATTCAATGGGGTTCGTATTTTTTTGAGCTCTTCACATTCAATGACTTCCCATGTCTTTTCATTAACTTTTACATGACCTTAGATTTAGCTCTCACTTTCCGAAATTTTCAAATACTTCATTGTTTTAGGGTACTTTTTGACGTAACTTAGTTCAAAAGATACAAACTCTGGTGTCCACCAAATGCGTGCCGTTAGCGCTGTTTAATAACTCTCCTCTATCTTTCATTGTCCTTGCTTTGACATGTGCAATAACTAACCTACAAAACATAGCTTTCCTTGAGCGACAATTGAATTCCATAATTTTCCAGGTTTTCCATGACCCGTATGAACTGTGTTCAATTTCACAATCCCAGTGAGGCAAAAACGACAATATCCCTAATTTACACCATTGTGAAAGTGGTCTATTCTTACCACTATTTACTATACAATTTGATAAAATTTAATTACCCGTATTATGATGTCATTTAGTAGTGTCACTCAACCCGTGGACGAAGATCTTACAAGCCAGGAGCAGTCCAGTGTGGCATACTCCCTCGAAACGGAGTCACATCGTCAACAGGTATGCGGCTGGTTTCTGTCTTCCACTTGTAATTATGATGGATCCCCAAATAACTGCATAAACAAAAATACATAAGCACTTGTTGGGAGAGGCCGATTATGATATGAATAATTATGCAGGGAGATAGAGGACGGGCTTATCTGCCAAAACGAATTACACCCTCCTAGTTCTGCATAATTCTTCGTAACATACGAAAGCCTAATCTAATCATTGTTTTAATATTCATTCAAAATATTTCCAACTTTAACCTCCATCAGTGTAAAGTTTCCTTCTTCATAACCTGCCTGATCGTCGAGTGTTCCTCGGCAGTTTCAGGTTATGGACTCGAGATATTTAATCTAGCAAACAGTCTTCAAGTGCCACTTGTCATCTGTTGCGTAGTATTTTTGCTATTCTTGCTATGTGTTCAGGCAGTAGTTCGGTTATTTCTTCTTTGTATATCGTGTGAATTCTTCCGCCATTTTCACCAGCTCTGCCAAAACAGCTGTGCCTTTTGCAGTTCTTTTTTCTGACTATATATCAGTGCAATTGACGTCAGCATACATACACTGTTTACAGGTAACCATTACGACACCTGAAGGAGGACAATGAGGTTATCCCTATATTAAGATTTCTCCTTACAGATAACCCACCCACCCCAGGAAAGGTTAGCCGCACCACTGGTCTACGTCCCCTGCTCTTTTGCAACCGTGGTGTGGGTTCTCACGCTCTCGCGTCCCACAAGAACCAGCTAAGCCAATAGAGCCCTTCATAGATAGGACCATCCAGGGGAAAAATCTAGGGTACCTAAGAGCGATTTTCAAATAATATATCAAGCATGAGACGTAGTGTTTCATCACCAGATGAAACACTGAGAAGAGAGTTGAAAATATGACGCGCAGCGGGGTATTTTTGACGAACTTTGAGGTGTTTCATCTGGTGATGAAACAACGTGTCGAATGCTTGATATTACTTGATATTACTCAAACAATTGATTTTAGAAGGAGAAATTATGGCTCCAAAAATGAGCAGTTTTTCATCTGATTTCCAAACACTCATTAAACACTCATTTCTTCTGTATTTTCTTCATGAATTATTAATGAGTTTGAAAAAGTTCATTCCTATTACAGTCGACCAGCAAAACAAATCGAGTCAATCCTTAGAAAACTGCTTTTACCTTTAGCGTTGCTTGACAAATCCCTAGTAGTTCTTTTTTTCCTTCAATTTCGACCCAGATTACTGCCTAGAAACATCATTCAACACTCCTTTCTTTTCTCAAACATATTGCAGCTTATGTCACACACACGTAGATTTTTCTCCTGTACATATAGGAAGAAGACGATGAGGGAAGCGAAGCAGTGACTAAAGCCGAAGGTGAACAGACTTCGGACCATGAACTTGATCACCGCACTTGGTAAGAAGAGTAAAAACCGTGACTAAAATATAAACGACTGTAAAACAAACTATAGTTGGTCTCTCCTGCGGTTCCCCAGCGTGTTTTAAAGGCGGTCTCGAATGTTAGACGTTCCCCAAGCATGAGCAAAATAGAACAATAATATATTTGGGGCTAATTTCGCGCGAACAACTTAAGTGTTCTAAATCGTCTAAAGAAATAACGTACGGTTTTACACAGGAAAGAGTAATTGCTTCTTTGTACGATATTTCACCTGTCCTCACTAATTTTTTTTTATATTACTCTTAGTTCCGTACCGAATTTAGAGGTGTATTCGGAAAGAGCCCGTGGCTGCCAGCCACAGGTAAGTACTTTACTGCCCAGGCTCTTGTGCTACCCTTGGGTTTTCATTTACGCTAGCTTTATATTGTAAAATGTAGGCACTGTGCAGGATCATGCGATCTCCAGGTCACAACTAAGAAAATTAACTCAACTTCGTAGAAGTTTTCTACTGATAACAGTATTGGATGGACCTGTCAAATTATAAATCGCTCAAACATACATGCTTTGGCATGAAACATGCACCCCAAAACCCTTTCTTACCCGCCTTAATATGCTCAAAGCTAAAACAAAATATCAATGTAATTTTTTTTACAGACACATACTCATTAACGCAGATAAATTTCCACCAATAATTTAGGAGGGTAAAAACTACGCTAAACTTACCATGCTCTAATCGATAAATAACTAAATTTTTCAAAAGCCATATAATGTATGACACATCCTGAGTACGTTTTCACCGATTCTTGCTAACTTAGCAGTCCCTTTTTTCACCTTAAAAATGCGACGCCAAAATACACTGGACACTTTAATAGACAGGCCCTAGTAGTTCAAAAGATGGATAACGCCGAGCGACTGGATTTGTCTCTCTCCAGTGGATAACATAATCATATCATATCCAATAGGCGCGAGTGGAATAATTGTTTTATGAAAAACACCCACAAAATATCGAGAATTCTTCCCGAATTTATTTGTAAACACAACCGATTTTCAAGTTGTTTTAAATTTTGAGCAGACGGATACAGTTACCATATTTGGAGAGCATGGTTTAATGGCTCATATACCATGATGGCTAAGCCAATCATAGATCTAGAATTGCATTATCCAACGATTCAGTTTTTACTAATGACAATTATCCGATGCATGGCGATTTATCCGGTTGATAGCGCTATCCAATGTTTGAACAACCGGGCCAAATATCTTTGTTTAGACACAACGCTAATAATTTTTAAATATTATCTTTGCTTTTGCGTCATTCCCTTACAACGTACGTCTTGGTTCATGGTTTCTTTCTGGGATTCCTCGCCACTTTCATTTGCTTTTGTGTAACTGTCTTGTTTTATCTTTATTTGTATTTTGTGGTAAATCAAATAAAGTTACAAAAGTTACAAAAAGTTACAAAGTTACAAAGTCTTTAAGGACGAGGGTTAGCTTTGTGCAACCTACAAAACCCTGATGTTTAAAACTGTCCCGGTAGCTAAGGAGTGGGAGAAGTATGCATGCAGAGAGGTACCAAAGCGTTATCAAACAAACACTAATTTACTGAAACATCGGTGTTTAGTGGCCTGCGCAACAGACGAAACTAACTCTCTGGCTACTACTAGCCGGGGCTAGATTACGTCTGCAAGGCAGGCTGGAGTTTGACTGTATTAATACTGTATTTTAGAAAAAATTTCAAGAGACGGCTTTAGGTTTTAACTTAATTTTTAACATATTTTCTACAGGAAAACGAGGAGCCGCTTAATTCTGTGGCTGTGTTTATATTTGCACTGTTTCTACTTTTATTAAATACTCTATTGTGAAAATAAATTTGTATAATTGTTTGCTTGGCTTTGTTTTTTATATTGATGGTGTAACATAACCCTTTTCGGCTGCACATAATATTTTGTAAAGTGGACAGTAATATCCACTTTTTAAACTCAAGTTTCAACTGATCCATTTCCTTCCTCGCCATGCGAAGCAACAGACAACAGGAAACAAATTCCATGCCTAAACGTAGTAGTAATGCCAACTGCTAGTTTCTTAACGTCGGAATCGTATTCAATTTCCTCCCTGCAGGGCCTCCGGTTAAAAATCGGGGAACATCGAAACCCAGGACTACTCAATGTAATCAGCACCCGACCTCTCACGTTAAATAACTGTTCGACAACTGACTACCTTTCTGACACCCTTTAGTACGGTTTCGCACTCTTCTTTACAATTTGAATTCATAAGCTTAACTGTGTCGACATAGACTACTAATGCAAAACAATAGCCTAATACGTACTTAGACGGTGACTTTTGGCGATGATTAGTGTCCGGCCTAAAACTGACGCGCCCGGAGTCTCATAAATCGCAGTCTCGGCTGAACCTGACTCATTCTCAAACAGTTAAACAACGTACTGACGAAATTACACGCTTTGACTGAATATTTAGGCATTTTGCACCCATACCAGATACCTGTATGCATTAGTAAGTTACACCTGTAGCTTTGCTTTGACAACTTCCGTCACGCGCTTAAAACATGTAATACTCTACGAAAAAATAGAGACAAACCAAAATGACTTTGGTGAACACCCTACAACTCTGAAATCTGTCGTTTGTTCTAAAATATACCTTATAATTAGACCCAACGCGGGCTTGTATTAACCTGTTATACTAAAAATCACGATCCACATTTTCTGCGGTTATGTCTTCTGTTTGAAGCGTTCGCCTTTGACCAGTCAAAACTGATAAAATCACTGAAAATAACCCATCAAGCGTTGAAAGGAATACAAGGAAAAATTTGAAAAGAAAAACTTTGCACGTACACCTGATTTGGAGTATGTACGTAATAACAATTTCATTTCGATTCGCACCTGTAAGCAGGAAGTACCAGAGAATATTCTAGTTGTTGCAATTCATGCCAAAAATAGGCGATCACTGAGACAAGCGATACTGGGATATCGCCCTATCGGCAAAATCCACCAGTGGGCAGAACCGTGGACCAATATTTGCCTGCACTTGGCAAACTTTCTTGACCTCTCAATTGTGCTGAGAACCGTGCTTAAAAGGACAGAAATGACCCCGGAAATTAATATGAAAGATTAAGATTACATACCAGAAAGAGAAAGGGTTAAGTCACGACTGCACTCAGTGAAATTTCGCCGAAGGAGTGTTACACACTCAAGAAAAAATGATGAGAATAAAACTGTAATAAGCCGACCTTCAGTTAATTGACGATGGGTAGAAAAAATAAAAAAATATGATGTGATTTTGATTTTTACTGATTAGTTTGCGGCAGTGATTCTTTTTCTACATACCTGCATGGATAAAGCCGATAAGAATTTCCACACCAAGATTCAATGAACAATTTTAAACCTTTCTTTGTTTGTTCGTTTTTGTTTTTCATGTGAAGGCTAGGATGTCTGGAAGCGCATGAAACAAATATAATTGTCCTAACATTACACTGTTGGTAAGGAAGAGCCCGAGACCGATACAGATGCTTAATCAAAACAAATAACTGAAATCGCAACGTGACAGAACCATCACAACCCTTACGTTTGACCAAATATGGAAGTTATTTAATACCATAAAAACTGAAAAAACTAATCACATGAGAACATTTCAATTCAACCGATTTAACAGAAGTCACTATTTTTCATTCCTTGATACCTTAGAAGAACAGACGAGTTTCCAAGGGTTATCCCATAGAAAAATCTTACCCCGTGCTTTTTACGTACGCTTCATAAAGCTTTTGCCACAAGAAGTGTGGGACTACCGACCACTCTAGTTGCGAACTTCCTCATCGCTTCACAACGCAAAACATGACAACCATTTGTCTGATCGACACAACAGGAGACTTGGACTGTTAAGGAGCGCCAGGGAAGTCATTGCCTATACGAGAGCAGTTTGTGGAAAGTGTAATTGAAAGGTAAAGGAAATTGTAATGGATATTCAGGAATCAAAACTTAGATACCACTTTCTGCTATTGACAAACACATGATTACTATGCGCTAGATCATTGCCAGTCCTTTCTGTTGAGAAGCTCGCTAACTGAGAGAAACATTGTTTTGACTTCATACTTAACATAGTGATATAATTCTGTAGTGAGCCACAAGATGCATGTATGGATTTTAACTTTTGTAAACTGCAGAGAATATTCTTTCTTTCAGATACGTCAAGATCGATTTCACGAGTGAACGCCCACCAATACTTGACCTAAAAGAACGAAATTGTCTTCGAAAATCAACCACAACCACGGTAAGATGTTTCTTGCGGTCATCGAACCACTCGTAAACAACTCAAAACAACAAAGATTAACATTTAACGGATACACGTACTCTTCAACTCCGGTTCAATACAACATAGGACGTCATGGTTTAACCTGCTGCTTCTTGCAGGGATGGACAACGTCAGTCGCGTCACGCAAGCCTCTTCCCGTAAGCAGCTTAGTATCTTTAATTGTAAACACGTTGTTCAAAACGACGAGGCAAACTCGAACTGAACAAAAATGAAAAGTAGATACACTGATGATAGTGCGCATGCGTGGCACGCTACGTAGCTCATGGAACAGAAAACACTGAAGGCGCAAGACACTTGAAAGAACTGAAGATCTGAAGTTTTTGGAGCGTTCCCTCTTGGAAATAAAGGAGGTTGTCTTCAAGAAAAGGTAAGTTGTGCATTAGAAGACGCTACGTCGAAAATGTTAGTATTTACGACCCCATATTTTGCAAACTGAAATGACAGTTTTTCACGCTCATTCGTCCACATAAAAAGTAAACTAACCTGTCGTGATTTACCAAAAACTAATCTGTCATTTTATATTTGAACCGAACAGTTTAAATGATAGAGTAGGAGAGTAGCCCTAAGTATTTAGTTGACAACGCAAAACTATGATCAATGACCGCTTTTTCACCACATGAGTAACGTTAAAATGTTATTGACCGCACCGCAGTGGTTTCTTCCTCGACGTAACGCCAACGAAACAGATACCGTTCCCTATGTATTTTCATGCAATCGGACATTTTTGTTCAGTCCACCGTTAAAGACGTCCAAACTAAAATAATTTGTACTTTGAGTGTCTACAGCACTTGAAGTTCAAAGTGAATATCGACGAACTCAAAACTCTAATTCGCAAGTTGAACATAATTCCATCGCTGAAATATACAATCTCTTATCTTACATCAATGTGGCACTCGAATCGTTTCAAAGAGGAATATATCTTTCCACTAACTTCAGTAGACTCATCATAACAGAAGTGTTTAGAAAGTAATGTTTTAGTAATAACCTTGATTCTTGACGTTTAAACAGATCACTATACAGACCAAAAATTTAACCTTATTCTTTGAGGCATAACAAATAAACAATGACTACAGTACGAGTATGTTTAGGGACTTGCCAAGAATAAAAAGAAATTACATTTAATATGGGTTTAGCTGGCACGTGTAGTACACTAAACTGAACGGTATTTCAAAAACAATTTTATACTAAAATCGTAAGCTAAAATACTTCCGGAGATAAAATTTCCATGTGTAAACCAACCAAATATCGAGTCTTTTAAACCGCCATCAAACTTGTGTATTAAAATAAACAATCCGATACAATCAAATATCATCCGGCTTGTACAACGAACAATACATGAGCCAGATATCACTCATAATTGGAAAAGCGATGCTAATGTTGTTTCAGTTAGTGGAGGCCAGGGGACCGGAAATTGATTAGCAAGGGACATCGTCTGGGTTTTAGCACATGCCGGGATGCAGACGTGTTTTTGTTTCGAGTAGCTAATCAAAAGGTCATAAAGACTTCTTCCGGATTTTGAAACCACAAATCCACGAATGTTTCATCTTTTAAGTAATTATCACATTCCTCCAATTACGTCATTTTAAACAAAATATTAAACAAACAACTGACCTCTTAAATTCGAAGTTAATGCAGACAATTCAGGCATCAAACTAAGCACTAGTATTCTAAGGGGACTTACTTTTATCATGACTGAAATAATTAACCCTGTCGCTCTTTTATTGCCCACCCATGACTGAGTCACAGTTGTCCCACTGGGTGCCCTTATATTTACAAGTATTCCGTCACCAACTTAATTCTGACTGGTTAAAGGGGAACTACTAATTCCAGCCGGTACCAGTTTCGTTGCGTCACTCTTACAGACAATGGTCTTTAGGCATGCACAAGTGATGTCATTTTAGCAGACAAAAGTTTTGTAAATGCAAAAAGTGCCGTCATAGGTTTCGGCAAGAGAACATGTGTTTTCGTACGACACCACTTAGCGAGCTGCAAACAGTTAGAGCAGCAATTTTAGAACTTTGAAGATTCAAAAAGTATTTTACAAAACCTCAGGGCTTTCTCATTTACGCTTCATAGGCAAATGTCTAAGAATGGTCTGGAAATCTGTCTCAAGGGCATGCTTTAGAACGTTACGATATTCAGTTGATATTAATTGTTTGCTTCTTGTGTGCGTGTACAGAATAAGACTATTATTGGATTCGGTTTCCGCCAGATAGCGAGAATTATAAAGGTTTCGTCTTGTGTCATTCCCATCAACCTTCGGCTTCATTAGATAATACAATCTCGGTCTCGATAACTCACACTATCATGCTCAACCTCATCCAATAATTGCAGCATTTGTTTTTTTCAGTTCAGATGGCTTCAGCTCGAAAAGAGGTAAAAACCTGCAACTTGATTATTTTATAGCCTTTTTTCGCATGTGACTGAAGGGGAGGGAGTCACTAATTGCTACTCTCCAAGACCCTGTGTCGTGTAAGAACTTGCATTACGTTCTCAAAGTACTCTTTACATTATAACAAATGGTCTGTATCAATTAGAGAAACCAAAATCTGATTTCAAAAGCTTTCCATGACTTGGAACTCCAACATTTTTCCTGTTAATGACACATTTTTTACACGTACATTCAGGATTCCCCTGGCAATAAAAATTCATTAGCTCATATTCCTCCAACGCATAAAAAATTACACGCGTTTTTCAGGAGTGGCAAGAACAAGAATTAGAAACCTTGCATTAAATCTAACTCGAAATGTTGTTACCAACTAAGAGCATCTTGTTGTTATTGTTATTAACACTATTAGAATGGTCGAACAATTTTACGCAAATTCTAACGGTACTGTGTATTTTACAACATAAATTGTTGTAAATATCTCCTCTATCTCATCATTGTAATATTGTTTTTTTTTCAGTATTTTCCTAGGCCTGGATACACCCTGACCGGGAAGAAAATAGAGCAGTGTACTCAGCCAAGCGGTATTCACTGGCCAATTGTGTAAGTAACAAAATGAATAACTGTAAATAGAACAAAACAAAGCAAAAAGAGCTTTGATAACAGAGAGCGGATAATCAGCCCTTTTCAGCGGTGAGCAAAGGAAAGTGTGTGCTAAGTAAATTAAATCTAGTATTTTTATCGCCTTTTACAGAGTTCCAGCATCACGGCTTATTGTACCAGGAATTCTTCAGGTTAGTTTCTATATGAACGTGAGAGACTGTCGAAAAGATAAATGCTTTTTGAAAGAAAATGAGACTTGGTAGACCTGGGGCGCTTTCCATTTACACAAAATTTCCGGTTAGACCGGTTTAATTGCAAATTGAACGCGCAGTTCGATTGGAAATTTTTTCGGAATAAACGGGCGACCTTCCGAGGTATTCCACTTTTTCCGTTTCAACCGGTTGGAACAGAAATTTCTGATCTATTTGCGCAATTCTGGTTCGGCCGGCGGCTGGCGCCTGGAATTTTTCCCGCCATTTCCAATGTTTGCTGGTAAGGTTGTTCACGGACAGTCACAGTTTTTCTTTTCATTTCTTATCGTATCGTTCAAAATGGCATCTGCATCTGTAGACTCAAGGTAGTTTTGAACTCTGTTTATATCTCTTCCAACAAAAAAAGCAACAAACTGCTGCTATGGCCAGAAAGTCATTATTTAGCTTTTGCGCAACGTTTCACTTTCTTCGTCGAAATTGAAGCAAAGTACCGGGCAGTGCTACAACGTCCATTTCGTTGGATTTTTGGTTCACACGAGTAAAGAGAGCCTTTCCATTTGACCCGGGATGTTTCCGGAATTTCCAACCGGACATTTTGCCTAAATGGAAAGCGCCCCATGTATTAGAAGAACGTTTTGATAAATTCTGTGCATAAAACTTTTCAAAGTCAAATAAAAATCTGCACTGAAACCCAAAAAAAGGGATCTAAGACGAGAAAATTGGCTCAGAGCCCAAGCTGAGTTTGGGACGCATACCAAGACAGGTCTGTTGATAGGTAGCCGGAGGTTAGTAACCCCTTCATCCCTAGAGTCGATTATGGACACATACAAGGTGGGCTCTAACTCACAGGGTTTTCATTAGAAGTTAGAAGTTTAGTGCGAGAGTCGGTTATTTCGCCTAGAAGCGGGTATTATGCTTAGAGAGCACTGCTGCTGGTAACTGGGTTCCAGCTTCTGGTAAATTCCCCAAGACTTATGTGTCTCTGGACGAAAACCTATTAACAGTGCTTAAACACCGTACAAGTAATCTTCCTGGCCTCTAAAAAAGGAATTTGTTGTTTATCTCGATTTGGAACAACTTATCTGAATTGAACGTCCTCGCGGACGTCTCCTTTTAAACTAAAAAGGGCCATACGTATCACATACCCAAACCCTCTTCGTGATTTTCCATTTTTTTTATTATTATTTTCATTACTTTTAAGTTTCAGTATCGCTTTTCCGACAAAGGACTTCCAGTCCAGCAATGCACGGAACCAAATTGAAACATTTTCCTTTCGGTAAGTACAGAAGAAAGGCCAAACTTCTTATGCTCACAGTTATCCATAAAATAAACAAAGAAACCCAACCTTTGCCTAACTTAATAAGGAACGGATTTTTCAAATATTTAGAAATTAACCTAAACACTACACAAAAGAGCATGAATTTAAAAGTATTACTTGTTTGGTGTATCAAGTTTCATTAAACTGACCGAATGTTCTTAAACCTCCCTATCGTGTGTTAATTAAAAGTTAACAACTGCATCGCAATGTATAGAAGAAGGGTGCCTGGGATGTCTGGGGGCCCTTCACTGTGACCAGCCGGCCCCTAGACAGTGAACCGCTCCCGTGGCTGGCAATCATGAGCCCCTAAACTACACCGAGTCGTCCAGGCACCCGTCACAATGTATTTACAATGGAAAATAAGGGAATGGGAAGGGAGGGGTATAAATGTAAACGAAAAACGCACTCCACAGAAAAAGGCCGCCAACCTTCAACACACTGAACTGAATGAGCTTTGAGGCTACCACCGAGAGTGCTCAGAGCATGTGCCGAAATCTGCTGCCGCTGACCACAAAGGGCATATCGGCTACGCAAATTTCCCTTTAGTAAACGGTTGCTGCCGTTTCTAGAACACTAAAATATTTTTGACCTGTTTATTGAGAGTGTTTCTATCAAAACGAAAGAAGATCGCAACCCAGGGTCGAACCCGGACCTTTCGTATCCCATTGTTCTCTCTCCCTTACCACTACACTACCACACCTACCAGCCAAAATTCCGAAAACGTTATTTACATAAACTAGCAAACTGTCTTTCTTAACAGATGCATCAATAACAGGTGACCCTAGCCCTTTCCAAAACTTTTCACGTAAATTCAACTTGGACTTCCACGTCGTTCTTTCTCAGACTATTGAAAAACGTATTATTTGCCTTATTGTAACTTAATCCAGGGAATATATTACATCTATCACGACTAAAGGCTTGGTTACCAATGGTGGCATCGACCGTTAAAAATGCAACGACCGTTTACGAAAGGGAAACAGGCATCGGCTACTCTTTATTGTCAACTAAGTGGAATTGCATTTAACGGCATTAAACAGGCGCACGAGGTATGGCGTTCCGATTTTGTAAACCTTTAGTAAGAATGCTTTTTTTTTCTGTATTCAACAGATGGAAGCGAAACGAAACAAAGACGAAACGTTGGCTTAATTTCTAATCTTATCGCTCTCCTAGAAACTCTTTAACATTCAAAAATCCAGGTATAACGAGCAAGTAGAGATTCTAACTTTTAATTGATAAAAACGATGTGAAAAAAAAAAAACAGTTGAAATATTTATCGAAGGAAAAAAATAATCCACAAAGACAGTTGAGTTATTTATTTGAGTTGAGCGAGGGAAGCATTGTAATATATTTACTCCTCCTTAAGTTGTTGTTTGTTTCAAATGAAAGAATAAAGAACTGACAGGCCAATTTGAATTTGTTTCTTGTGTTTTTCACAACCTGCAAGAAACGCTTGGGCCTCTTTACTCACGTTACCGTCGGCCATATTAATTTCTTGGAGCAAAAGAATGTGTCCCCAAAAGAAGAGTTCAACTCCTAAAAGGATGGCTTTGAACACCATGCTCTATAAACAACGGTTTCGCAAGCTTACATATTTCGTCGCAATAAGAGATAGTAGCGTTTTGTCCATGACGGAGATAAGTGTTTTAAAGCATGGTTTCATATAATCGTCCAGGTCGTCTCAATCGCTCGACTCCTCTCAAAATGTGTTCGGACGATCCAGACAATCTTATAGGAACACCTCTAATGCGACGCAAGGCAATCCAGATGACTGTGGCGATCGTAATAGCCTAGGTAGAGCTGAAGCCTAGATATATGCTGACTCTGTAGGCTGGTTACCATATAATCGTCTAGATCAACCGCATCCCCTGAAAATGTGTTCAGGTGATGGACACGATCATCTGGAATTAACTGCCTCGATTACTGATGCAACGCGACTGGGTCGATTGCAATCGCCTGTATAAAACCTGTATATAGGCGATTTTCCATATCATCGACCGGATCATCCCCCCTCGATCGTCCCAAAAATTAAAGGAGATTGCGACCATCTGACGATTACATGGAAACCAAGCTCAGGTAGAATCCTTCCCGCCCCCGCGTTCCGCCCACCCGGGACGTTTCCGTTTTGCCCCATGGTGTCTTACACACACGGGCACACCGTTTGCACATGTAACAGCCAAAGCAGAAAGGCAAGGAGCTATTTTGATGTTTTGGACGAAGAACATCAATCAAATAATGTAAGTGAAGAATGTAAAGAATCTAAAAGTGCGGCCTCCTTACGCATTTTCGTTTAGTGCGCGCTAATGCTTATGCAGAGTTTCAGAAAAGGATACAGTCAATGAAAGGTCAGGTTTTCTGTTTTTGTGTGCGTGAGTTTACGGAACTGCAAACTAGTGCAAATAATCAAAGGTTCCATCGACATATACAAAGTGAAGTCTTCAGTGTCACTGCAACAACTATCAGTAATCAGTAAATCAAAGCCACGAGATATGACTTCGTTCTTAGTCCAAATAATCATGAGCTTATGCTTATGCACAGTTTCAGAAAAGGAAAGGTCAGGTTTTCAGCTTTTGTGTGCGTGAGTTTACGGAGCTGCAAACTAGTGCAAATACTCACAGGTCCCAAGGACATATACAACGTGTAGCCTTCACTGTCACTGCAACAGCTATCAGTAATCGGTAAATCAAAGCCACAAGATATTACTTCGTTCTTAGTCCAAATAATCAAGAGCAAGAACCCATCATTCATGGGCTCCTGTCAAGAGCTATTAACGGAACAGCTTAAGACAGACACCAGAGCCACTAACGTTACTCATACCGCCAACATAGTCAAGATAGCCAATATTGTTATTTGGTGTATTGTGGACTCGCGTTTATTACAGATCAGGTAACCTAGCTGGCCTTTTCAGACTGGCATTTTCCTTATTAGAAGAAACTATTTAACAAATTTGTCAACATAGATTTCCCGCTTTCAGAAGGAAAAATAAACCTATTTGATTTAAGTTCACAATCTTATTAGAAGAAAGTACCGGAAGACCTGCTGATATGCTAGTTGGTGCGATGTCAAAAAGAAAAGATCACGATCGGCGAACTTTCAAGAGACTTGAGATACTACGGATATCGGTCCAGGAAGGACCCAGGGTCAGTATTTTGCTTTCCATTTGGATATCTTTCTGCTTGATCACTCATTTATGCAGTGAAAGGTATTTATAATGATGTAAATGTAAAAGGATGCATCAAATAAATATGAAGGATCAGGATAACAGTGCTAGAAACGGCTTTAAAACAAACGATTCTCGCCCAATTCTGAATTTTTACAAGCTTAGATTAGAATGAAATGTAACGATTAAATGAAACAGAAATGGGCCCATCTTAATACATAATAGCAATAACACCGACGGAAAATGACAGTGTTGCGTTGTAAAGCTTGACTTTTACCTTTCAGTTTCCATTCGTTTATTTCATAGGCATAGATCAAAATTAAGTCCAACCAAACTCTCACGAAACTCTTATGATTCACTCACGACCCTTAATGTTTATCGGCCACGCAGATATAGTTTGCAAACTTTACAGCCTATGCTACGCTTTAAAATTAATGGCTGTATAAACGTCGGGTATAAGACGGATCAAAAAATCTATGAATAATTAATTAAAAATTATAATTATTATTATGTAAAGACTTGCAAGTCTGTAAGTGCACGTATCTGCTTTAAGAGTCCCACTGTTTTCTATTAACTTCACTGTTTAGCAAACTTTATTGTTTTAACTAACATTACGAAGTCTGAGGTCTAAAACAGATGCCAGCACAGCCAGATAATCAAACAAACAACTGCAAGCACGACTCACGACGCATGAAGTTGGCCAAATATGGAAGTTACCTAATATCATATTAACGCATTATCTAGTCACATGAGAACATTTCAACCATTCAACCGCGTTATAACAGAGGTCAGAAATTTCACATTCCTTTACATACTTTGAGCTCATGAGTACTGAAGTATCAGCTATCCCATGGAAGCAATTTACGCCTTGCTTTTTCACCCAACGTTCATACTGCTTTGTCAAATGAAATGTGGGGCGATTGACCACCTTATTTCTCTATTTCAACTTCCACATCGCTTAGCTACGGAAAACAAGACAAGTTAGAAACAACAATACGGTCTGATCGACACAGCGGGAGATTTACATGTCGACCAAAGCAAGAGAAATCAACGCCAATCGGATCGTAGAATACTTAGCAGAAACAAGTGAACTGGATTCAAAGGTAAGGATAAGTTAGAGAAACTGAAAAATCCTGAAGAACTTTGATCAGACTTCCTTCTGCTGACATTTGACTATCATGCTGTAAATCAATGCGAGTCCTTACCCCATTGAAAAGCTCGCTAACCGAAAGAATAACTGTTTTGTTTGACCACAAAGGAAATATTCATTCTAGTATAAGTTGAAAGAAGTGTGGCCATAAGACTAGGATTCTTTTAAAAATTGAATTTCCTATAGAATAACAAAAAGAAAATATTCTTCCTTTCACTTCAGATACGTAGATGTCACGAGTGACCGCCCAACCCTGAAAGCTTGACCTTAAGTATGAAACAGTCTTCGAAAATCGACCGCAACTGTGACTGGGGGTTTCTTGCGGCCATCGCACCACAAAAACACAACACAAAACAAGACAGAACAACACAAAACGGATACATGTACTTCTAAGCTTCAGCTCAATACAATACGGAACGTCACGGTTTAGGGGACTTGAGAACGTCAAACAGCCAAAAAGCGTCTCGCAAGCAGGCCAGCGTTTGTAATTGTGCAAAAGTTGCTCGGAACGAAGGGACAAACATCAAGTTGGTTTTCTCAAAAGTATGAAAAATACACTAACAAGAGAGCTTATGCGTTGCAATTTTACCGCTGAAAGCATGCGGACGCAGCACCTCGATCGCAAGAAGACAGAAACATACACCGTATTCATAAATGGCGGCCGCTCGGAACGGCCTGGTTTCGAATTCACGAGAACGAGGCTTAGCAGCGAAGTGATAGGAGGACGTGGATATGAACCCAGCCTGAAGCTACCAAATCACTGGATTCAAGGAGTTTGTCTTCAAAAAAAGGTAAGAAGAAGTCACCTTAAAGGACACAACGAACGCTTTAGTACTATTGTTTGAAACTTTTTGAAAGGAAAGTTCTTCACGACTCCCTTTAACGTAAAAAAGCCACGCTGCTTATGTCGTCCCACAGTACAACTGTTGTGTGGCCTCGTACAATTTCTAGTAAGCATTTACTAAAGCCAAACACTATATACCATAAAACTGGAAGAAAGTTGGTACTAAGTAGTTTTATCTTCATATCAGACTTAACTAGAACTCTTGCTAGCCACATGCAAATCCATAAAGTGATCGGCAGCTTCTGGCGATGCATCAAAGGGCTTTCAACTCAAGGAGAAATATCCAGTTTCTATTTTTATGATGTTCAGTCCATAGTACGTCTCTCAGGAGAATGCTTTTGTGTCGCTAGTTTGGTTACTCAAATCTTGACACCACTCAGATAATACTAACTTATTTCACTGGACAATTCATAAAAAAGAGACTACAGCACAGGCAATATTCCTGTTGGTAGTGGGACGTATAAACAGATCAATGTTTAGATCAAATATTAAATTTTCAAGCATGACAAATAAACAATCCGCATTCTTGAGTTCGTTTAGAAACTCGCGTAAAGTACAATACTTTAAGGAAAGAGCCAAGTGCCTACATTTAGTAAGAGTCCATCTACCACCTGTAGAACGTAAACTCAACTCTATATTAACAACAAAGTCGTACTTTGAAGGTAAAAGTGGTTAGTTTAAGTACTTTAGGAAACAGACTTCCCACGAGTAACGCATTTTTGTAAGGCGCGTGTCACCAAAGGGAAAACAAAACATCGTTCTTACTTGTGAAAAATAAATAATTACAAAGATTTCTTGAGAAATTTATCGGCCCCAAAAGTCGAAACAATCAAAAAGAATCATCCTGCATATAAAAAGGCAAACAAGCTGACAAGATATGATTGTAATGTCGATATGTTTTGTTTGTGCAACGGAAATGAATTGATATGTAAATAAACGCAGCTGTGAAATGTGTCTTCTTATCGAAACTAATCGGATATTAACGTAAATATGTCTTCTTATCGGACAGCTAATCGGATATAAAATATGATAGCTCATATCGGTTTCGTCTGGAATTTGTAAATAATGTGATAATGTCATTAAAATACTAAAAACAGCCTTTAATTGCCTCTCTCAAACAAAGTAACACCCATTTAAAGTCAACACATTTCAAATTAATAGGTTACTAATTAACGTCGCCTTGTGGCATTTCAAAACCCAACAATTCAAGCGTTAAACCTACTGTTTTGACAAAAGATTTAATCACTATTATCCTTAGGGTGTTTACTTATAAATACAAAAACAAGTAATTGGCCATATCGTGCTAACCATGAACCATGAAGAACACTACGCAAAGAGACTACAGAACGCTACTGTTTGTGATAGAGAACGCTATAATGGGTCTTGCACACTAAGAGGAGTAGAGTATTAAAGAAACGATGCCTTTTTTTCTTTTCAGTGCGTATGGCGGAACCAAAGCAGGTAGGACCTTCAATTTGGGTGTTTCAATTCTGTGTTTAATATTGCGTTATTTCTTTTCCGCTGGGTTCATAATAACGAGAGAAAACTGATGTTCTCAGGGCATTTTTTGCCAACTATATCTGAGGTTGCCTTGCAGAGTTCACCTTGTGTTTGTAATTAAAAGTTTTATGCGAGATGTTACTGGCTACAAAAATCTAGCACCCATTTCTTAAGTTAGGAATGAAGGCAACATGAAACGCTTGACGTTCGCACAATTGTTTTATGGCGCTTTTCTTCGGTTACAAGTATTTGCTTCCCTTTGCCGTTGACTTTATATCAAGCAACAATAGGCTATGACTACTAGCTAGAAAACCTTCTTGTACAAAAGACAAACATTAAGGTCTAGTTTTGTTTAATAATATTAAATCAGTGTAAACAAATATATTTATCGTCCTGAACAAGATAAACATAACAAAGTTTCGGCTAAATTTTAATAAATATCTTCCGTTATCGCAGATTCCAAGACAATCGTAATAATAATAATGTAGAATTTGTATTTTAACTTTTGAGGAACGCGACGGTGAAAGCCCCTCTGAAGAAGACGACAATAATCAGAGGTAAGAAAGAAAAGGAAAGGTGAAAAAATCACCGATAAATTCACCACTATCGAGGATTTTTTCCTTAATTATTAAAGAAAGTGTAATACATCTTTCGCTAAAAGTAACTCTGGACACTCAAAAGCTTTCCAGACCTCGACTGCTAACAATATCTTAGTTCCTTGTTTCAGAAGATGTAGTTAGGGCATTTCATTCGAAGAAAAACAACTTCTTATTTATCTGTGAAGTTTACCTGACGAGTTAATACAGTTAAAGAGGATGCACAATGCTCACATATGCTCCCTTCCCGTAACAAGTCTACTGACAGTGAACAGTTCCTTGGACTTTGTTCAAGGTAGCTTTCTTTCTAATCTGACGCTAACTTGAAAACAAAATTGCAGGATTTTGGTGCCTCCCCTGTCCCCAGGTAGCCTAGAGCCAATTAACAAATATTCAAGCACCGTATAAGCAATACGTGAATTTAGTATTTCTTTTAACATTATGAACAGTGTAAACTTTTATTACCTGTATTTTGTCGCCATTAAGGGATACCAATCAACGTACGGATGGCCAACAAGGTGCCAGACAGGAGCCAAGTGGTGAAGAGTACGGATACTCCCTTGAAAGTGACTCAGGCTCTCACCAGGTAAGCTGTTCCATCCACTTTGCACATAAATCCTGATACAATCTCAGTAGCGTCTGCAAAAAGCCAAAAGTTAAAAAAAATCAACCGAGTAACCTTCTGACTCACTCCCTCGGGAGGCTATGCATCTTCGTATACAAGGGAGCAGAGTTTGGTGGGGGTTGGGGAGGGGGCAGAGTGAAAGAAAAGCTAAGATCTGTCATTACTCCGCAGAGCCAAACAGCAGGAAGGGACGACGAGGAAGAACAAGAGGAGGTTCCAGTAGCCACACAAAGTACGGACCACCAATGTGGTCGACGTGGACCAATCTGGTAAGGCAAAAATCACTTTGACATAGAAAAAGAGAACCTGCTGACTACCTATCATTGTGTAGAATCATCCAATAACAGGCGATTTGCACCTATACTCTTATATCAAGTGCGAGTATTGAAATGCACTTTAGGTGAGGAAAAAATGATATGTTGATCACTGTTGCCATCTAACATATTTCCTTTACATGTCTTTCTTTAGTGGTATAGCTTCTCAGCTACCCTTTCTCCTTACTACAGCTGCAAATCAGGTAGGTGTACAACAGCAGCAATAAATAACTGCACACAGTTTAGGACACTATGTTAATGCTAAAATACCTTCCTTTGTGACAGCAAATAAGTGCAGAAAGAAAGAGAAATGAACCGGTTTTTTTTTACTCGATAAAAGCAGCAAACTAAAAAGCACATCAAGAAAGTCGATTACAGTAAAATCTCACCCATAGGAACCTGTAGGCTGCAACTATTAGCATTTAACCCTTTCTATATAAGAACCTGTTAAAGCTGAAGGGAAATCAGGTTTCTTGTCCACAAGGTACAGATTTACACCAGCATCAACTGACATCAGCAGCAAGCCCCTCTAACACTTAACATAATTAACTCAACTTAACGGTCATTTCTGAAGATGAATGCATACGCTACTCACAAGTTTGCATGAATGTTATAAGAAAGGAAAGAAAGACTTGAATAACATTTTGCGTAGTTTCATTTATTACCCAGATATATATGATCTCACATATTCTCTACCTTTTTAGGCGGGCCAAGGGGTTTTAAGTAGCGAAGAAAACAGACAGCTGCGCCGGTAAGAAAGACGACCTGTTTCAGCCATTACAGTACACCCAGTTTCACACTACACATCCCATCTGACAAAATATTATAAAATCCCGACTTTTTCCTCTTTTTAAACCTCGACTTCCATTTTTTTTGTTGATATCTCATGCATGTCTCGCAGCTAAGGAGCCTACTTGAAATAACAATT
Organism: Porites australiensis; assembly: GCA_022179025.1. NCBI lineage: Eukaryota > Metazoa > Cnidaria > Anthozoa > Scleractinia > Poritidae > Porites > Porites australiensis. Next base: position 268,119 of record BOPM01000445.1, on the reverse strand, counting down.
AAAAGCATAGAATGATATAAGTTGCCATGGCTTACAATAGCTTATTTCACACTAATTAAACCGAAGAATGTAGATTATTAGATATGCATTCGTAAACTGATTTATGTTTTTGTATTAGGGTTCAGAGAAATGACGAAGACCAACGTGACCTGCTACAAAATCAACAAAACGCACATGAGGATCAAAATGTACGTAGAAATATATACACAGTCATCACTTGGGTAGTCTCCTACGCAAGCGTTCGTTATGTCGTCACGCAAGTAACGGCTGTGTCTGGGTCACGTAACACTACTTGCGTCGCGTGACGACGCAAATAATAACGGTCACGGAGGAGACTAGTAGAGATACAGCTCAATACTTATCATATTTATGCCCGTTAGCTAAAAAATATAGTCATCTTACAAGGCAAAATAAACATAGGGGAAAAACTCTAAGATGGACAAGGTTAAAGAACAGCACACAGATACTCACATGCTCACTCATAACAGAGCATAAACCTTCAGTTCTCAACATTTGGTTGTTTTACTTGATCTGGTACTTAGACAAAGTAAACAAGAGGATAACTGAGATCTGACGGGTTCTTGATTGTTTTCTTGATTGGTTCTTGATTGTTTTTTTTTTTTAATCACCGCGAATTTAACAATGTCATTTTTTATTTCTATTAGCTTTTTCAATTGCCCGGGTGGACTGAAACTGGAAGAAGAGTGCAGCAGTGCTCTGAACAACACCCTCCAGGGTATGGCATAGAACAAAAAATACGTTACACAGGTTCTCCCAACCAAATACAAGACCTTATTACAGTGTTATTACTGCCAGAACTCCCTTGGACTCTAAGATTATCGCTTTTGTATAGCTTTAAACCCTAATAAGGCTTAGGCAATTTAAGAGCCTGTAACGTAAAAATTTTGATTACGCTAACTGAAACAACACATTACTACAAGAACAAAATGAGATTTTTAGAATTTTTTGAAGTTTAAATTTCTTTCACACACCCTTTCCGCTAATCACGAAATTGATAGGCTCATATCTGACGTCATCAAACATAGATTCAGGAACTGAAAAACGGGATTTTATGCAACTGTTTTGTTTGTACATTTTCGTACGTGCTTCTGAAAGGCATGACAACAGAACGTTTTCTCCTTTTTTCTCTTTTCTGCATTCTCATTTTCAAAAGTATAGTCATACTTTGCTTTGATCTCGAATAGCCCGGCCTTATGATGAGTAAGACAACAAGTGAAAGAGAGAGTTGAAAAGAAAAACAACACTTTCTTTGCTCTTCTCATTTAGGGGTGTTTTCTGTGATTTAGGAACTGGAGACCCACAGGTAGGTAGTTTGAATTCTATTGCAACTTTTGAATGTAAAACATTGACAATATTCGCATTGAAATGTACTAGCCATGGAGGCGGGTATGTACGGTGGGCATTAATTTGGTAAAATTAGCATAACGTTAAAACAGTGAATGTTGTAAGGCGGATTTTTGGCCGGTTTGCAGGCTAGGTTCGTCTTCAAATTTCAAGGCGATGCAGTCCGGGGGGGGGGGGGAACTCGGCATTGAAAGTGGTG
>BOPM01000445.1:231954-266545 GCA_022179025.1 Porites australiensis | reverse complement strand
TCTCTTTTAGGGGTCAAAAAAATCTTGGGCCACGCTCAGATCGGTCTCCTTCAGGGCTATAATTCAAAAGTTCGACGAGTATCCCCACCCCTTTCACATGTGGAGTTCCCCCCCCCGGGGATGCAGTGAATCAATCTTAATGAAACTTTCAGATATTATAATTATATACATCGTGAAGATTTTGTCAAAAGGAATTCTGTTGAGCCGTTCTAGAGATAGCCAGAAAAGCGCTAAAAGTCAAAATTTAGGATACAGTTGCACTTAGACAGGTGGTGAGAAAACAGGTTAGTTTTCAGGATCGCAAGGAAGAAAATACACCAAAATTTTCTATCATCGAAATATGATATTAAGCAGCATTCTGACGCTACTTAAGATTAATTTGAGTTTTTTGAACTTTTTTATTAAACAATTTATCACGGCTATTGAAAATATAATGTTTGAAATACATTTACGTTTTATTTCAATTCAAATATACAGAATTTCTTCCTTCACGGGGGGTTATTTTCTAAACACCACACCTTAAGTTCCTGATGACGACTTTTCAGTATCAGGTCTAGATCGTGCAAAATTCGGCTTTTATTGATTTCGAAGATTTTTGTTTGTTGTTATCATAGTGATATCGATTTTACTAAAAACTGCATTTTGGCAAACTTCAATTCCTAGTCAATCACTGATGAAAATTTTGAAGCGATCGGACAAGGATAAAATCACTTTAAAGGCGATTGAAAAACATCGGTATGGCGTCCGAAAAACTGTATCGAAACACCTGTTTTCCGAACGGGGCTAAATATATATTATCATACAAATCTTTTATTTCTTACTTTAGTTCGTCACATGTGAAGATCGCCGTTTGTCCCGCAGACGATGAACTTAACTCACTAAGTTTGGTTCGTCTTATGAAAAGTTCTACGTTTGGCCTAGGCCTAAATCTACTCGAAGTTAGGGTTGAAAATCAATTTCTGTGTAAAGAAACAAAAAATACCTTTTCTGGATTCAGGCAGGAATCAAGTTTTGGATTTTTCCAAAGAAACTCACCTATCGTTAGGATTGGTCCAGAATAAAGATGCTTTTTTATAGTTAACCTTAAGTTAACGGCATTTTGTAAATTAAATTCACTTTAAATTAAATTCTTACATGCCGCTTTTATTTTATATTCACAGGAACATGAATGCGTGTGCGATACATGTCATCGTACGTAAAAAAAGCCTCGTAAAGTTATAAGTTTTTCTTGTTATTTTGTAAAGTTGTAAGTGTTGATTTCATAGCTACTAAGAGGAGCATAAAGGTTTCATAGCTTTTTGTCAGGTTCATTTTTTTTGTTCTATTTATTTATCTATATTTATTTATTTATTTATTTATTTAGGTGAAAATGTCACCGAAAGAGGTGTCTTGAAAAATTAAGTTTGATAATTTTCTAACGTTTTGTATTGGTAACAATATTTTTGAGTTTGCAAAATTAGGACCCAAAACTTACGTTTTGTATTGACCAGGAGAGAGTAACTATGTCAGGTTCATTGTTGAAAATGTATAAAAAGAATAAACTGTTATCGTTTATTAGATCATTGTAGCAGCAGTCAAGTTACTGTAATTTCTTGTCTATCCGATGATTGATTGATTGATTGATTGATTTAGCACGCTTAAATAAGCAAGAAATTGGTCCCCCACACCAAGAACAATCGCGAAAAGCTTGAAACGTATTTCCCCATCCTCAAAGGAAGCTAGGCGGACAGAGTATAGGGAAGAGGGGCGCGGTGGCACCCAACAAAGTTTTATACGGGGAGGCTCCGCCCCGAGGCCCAACCCATTACCCTTTCACACAACATTTTCGATAGAAAAGGCACCCCTTTCACATACCTATAAAAGAACACGGCATCCCTTTTAACTGCTGTAACTGGCCTGTCTTTTTAATATGAATAAATCACTAAAACAGGACTTTTTCTTGTCATTTCGACAGCCATAAGATGCTCATTTTCAAAATACATTAATTAAAAGCATTTTAAAAACCTAAACGACAGATTTCCCTAACCTTTCATATACTTCAACTCGTGAAATCCCTATCCTTTTATATATCTGAACCCTGAAACAGGTACTCCTTTCGCGCAGAGCCTCCACGTAAAAGACGTTATAAGGAGTACCCCCCCCCCCCCACCCCCCGGGGGGAGTAAACACGGTCAAAATCGTGGGCACACACTCTTAAAAAGCACTTGAATTCACTGCTTCTGATTGGGCAGGGTGATAGGCTCCCGCCAGAAAGTAACAGTCAACTCCCGTTATTGCGGACACCCCGATGATACGGACAGGAGCCAGATCCCCGGCAAAAATTAATTACAGATGTTTGGGTGAAATAAACTCCCGCTTTTACGCGCTATCGCCATTGAGTTTTTAGCCTGCGAGCAAGCTCTCCTATTTGGGCGATGCGAAGCGAGTCGCGCGAGAACGCGCAAGCGAGCGGCTTCGCTTGCCCAAATAGGAGAGCTTGTTCCCAGGCTATTGAGTTTTTGGTTTGAACAGCCGGAAACATATAAATTTCATCTTGAGAAGTGCAAGTCATCAAGTATTGTTGAGGCTTGATCGGTGACACACTCAGATGTACTAAAAATCTGTACTTGACTGGCCTTTCTTAATAGAGTGCCGAGATTATCTAAGTCCAGTTACTAAATCTCAATGACAAAGTGACTATCGTGTGATAAACGGGCACTATCGTAGGCTTTGAATGGGCTATCGCCACCTTAATTATTATCTGATTTCCGACACTCAAAGCAAATACATAACTACAACACTCGCCCACGCGTCTAAGAACTCGTGACACGTCCACAACTCGTCCAAACGTATCCGTTTTTATTTGAAAACGATCATTTCTCCCCATTTAAAAAAAAAATCCCGTCCACACAAAGCGTTTTCGAAACGGTTTCTTCCGTCTAGGCGTATCCATTTCTGTCTGAAAATGAACATGTTTTAACGCGACTGGCCTTGAATCGTTCTTAACTTTCCCTTCACTTCTGGGAAATCACTGTTTGATCGCAAAATTGTTCCACTGAAACACTTGACGACCTGATCTAACCCAGAATCTCACGAGGTCTTGGTTGTGGACCTCTGTTTAGTTAATTCGAAGTCGTCTTTTGACGAACTTAACTCATTTAAGCCACAGTATCCACTTACAAATTCTCCAGACTGATCTCCATACATTTCATTACAAAATTAGTTGAGAGAATTTGATAAAAGATCAAAGATTTTTCTCATTGAGATCGTTTTATTAATTCTCATAGACTTTGTTCTTGACAATCTATGAATATTGTCAGGAGAAAATTGATGTTGGTCACTATTGGGTCTTAAAAGGGTTAAGTGAAGACAACCTGACCGATACAGTCGTTAATCGTTTTCACATTCGTGTGGCCGGAAGGCCATTCCAAAGAAAAGAATATCCGTTTTCAAAACAAACAGATACTAGTGGACGGGACCTAAGTTTGCCTTTTCCGGAACAACTTAAGTTCAAGGCAGCTTTTGATTAGATGGAGCCGGCCGGCAACTGTAATGAACCTCAACGCGTAAGCTCAAACGTCACCCTAGATAAATGTAATATTGAAAAAATGCTGAATTCAAACATTTCTGCTGTCAAGAAACTCTTCGAAACTTGAAACCCCCAATTTCATCCGTCCTTGCTAGCATGAAGCTCTGGTGTTTCAGGACTTGGGTCCACTGTTTCTGTGGTTTATTGTTTTCTCACAACGCTGTTCCAAAAGATACCATTTCCCAAATAATTACATCCGAGTGTAAGACTATAAGTGAAAGTGTGTACGTGTTGTTCCATGCGTATAAATGTTTTGTTTCAGTTTAACCCACTCACTAGATTCTGAATGCCAGGGTCGCCAATGCATGCTTATTTTCACACTGTAATAGTATGCGAATCAAACGAGAAAACATAGACGTTGTCCATAATTAGACATCTATTTATCAGTTTGTTGCAAAATTTGCTGACTAAGGCCTGTGAGGTTCCAGAAGGTATCGAAAAATCAGCGTACAAATGTAGAATTTATTGTTTTGAAGTCACGCTTGAGTATCATATGCCTATCCTATAGATATCGGGAAGATATCGCTGATGTCACCTACTGATATTAATGTGCCAATCACAGGATCGTTGGCTCTGAATCAAAAGGTTTCTTTGTTTCAGTGTTTGGCGTATTTAAATAACAAAAAGTTTGTTTGTAAACAAATACCTTCCCTGTTCTATTCTTAGAAATATTGCCACCATTTCCGAGAACAATGTAGAAACTGCCAATGTCCACACAGACATTGAGAACACTGTGATTCAAAACACACGGGCAACGATTCGAAGTTTAACAAATGAGCAATCAACTACAATACAACTCTGATAAGGAACCAAAACAACTTCACTGAGTTACTGAAGGGTTCGCGTGACTGTCAACTTGTCAAATAAATTCACCTCTGTCAAGAGCCCATTCTTGACTCTGTATAATCATCATCAGAAAACGAATTTCAGGTTTTGACACCACACTAATTGGGTGCAAGATGGTACATTGTATTAATCACAACTTTAAAATAACGCTGTGCGAAGCAATGTCTCAAAACATTTTTTTAATTCCTTATTTTAGTATATCTTCTCATCTAAGAGACATAAGAGGGACAAATCCCTTATTTTATAAGCCCCATTATTCTAATGAAAACGGTAAAAATCCCTTTAGAGCGAGACATAATTTTGTGGCTACGTAAGTAATTTCTATCTTTGCGAAGCAACAGAAAAAAACCGGGCAACGTGATATAAAATGACAAACAGTCGGAGTCAGGTTAGAACATTTCTTTTTTTATAGTATCTTAATGACACATTGATATTTGAGCTAAAAACACAAGAAGATAAACTAAGTTACCTGCATATGAAATTATGTCAAAGTTGCCCAAAATTATCAAGCTAGAACTACGGTTCACATTAATATGAAATTTAAGGCGCTTCAGCGACGAGAAGGAGGAGAAATAAAAACACAGGACTATATGGATTGTATGCAGGCTTGTTACGCTGAGCAAGCCTGTATAATCAAGATACTTAAAACCCCTTCTTCAGTGCTGTGGGCATGTTTAGGCACATTCCGTTTACAAACAATACAGGGAAATAACCCACCTGAAATGCACTAATGATCACAAGGTCATAAGGAAATATATCTTGAAGTTTAAACATTCATGCAATCAATCTGAGCAAACTGCTAAGTGAAATGTACGAGAACAGGTGCGGACTGAGTGTGCCAAAGACTTGCTAGATGTAAAGGTGAAAAGACTGTCTAGGCAACAATTGAAAGCTGGCAAAGAGATGACTACTTGGAAAGAAGTCTGTGGTCAGAAATTACATTATGCGACGATTGAAAATATTTCCTCGGTAAGAAATAAATACATTACTGAAATGAAATGCTTTAAACACAGGGTTCAACTCTCCCTTGGCTAGAAAAACTTTCCCTGACCGAAGAGAAATTTTTTAAATCTTAATTGACATATAGGATAGAAATCTCACCGCTGAGAAGTCGTCCACATTCATGTGTTATCGCTTAGATAATTTGTGTCCTTTAAGGAGGCGGTTTTTGTATCTTTGATTGTGTGGCTAGAATCCTTTTTTAAATTTCACCGGTGTGAGCATTTTTAAGTGAAAGCTTCCGAACACTACTTTACACTGATTCTATTTGACAGGTAACAATCTATCGCATTTATTTTAGGTTTGCGCAACTGGTCTACATAGTATTACGATGTTCACGTTTCCTTAGCCTGTGTATCATGTAAAGGTCCTCGAGAAGCATATTAGGGCATACAACCCCCTAAACGTGATCCTAACGGGCCACAAGCCCGTAACTAAGCGTGTACAACGGTATGCTGGAGTTCCTTATTACAATGACTTGTACTTAAAGCACGCCAGACGCCAAGGTAGTGATGGTCTCACTGCACAAGAGCTGTGGTGAGTATTAGCTTGATTGTGTTAAAATTCTCTCACTCCCTAAGACAAGCCCTGAGTCTTGCACAATTAGTTAACAGGACATTCTTCTACGTACATAGGCTCTCTAGTAGGGGATATGACGAAGAGAAGTCGAGAAAGCCTGAGCAGACGGGGGACTAGGGAATAACCACGCTTCCTCGTGAGCCTGGACTACGAGTAGTCCCTCATTCTCCACAGGAATAGTTGAGCGAGCGAAATACGCAAGCGCGCGTGAAAATTGCCGCGCGTGAGGAGAAGCGAGACGCGCCTGTCACCTGTCTGCGTGTCACTTTCCTCGCGGGTGGCGATTTTTACGCGCGTTCCCGTATTTCGCATGCTTTACTACCCTTGAGGAAAATGAGCGACTACTCGAAGTCTACAGTGAGCCTGTTAACAGTACAGGCTAACGGTATTCATTTTTTTATAATCTACAGCGAAAATACGCCATGCAAACTTTAGAAAGGAGGTTTGGTCACGAATCGAACTCTCGGAGAGAAAACTAGTGAACAGAAAGAAAAAGTGTACTCAATTGTTCCCAGGGTCCTCTCCTACCTGTCCCTGTGGGTAGGAGAGAGAACCTGAGAACGAGGTTGCATCAAAGAAAGAGAAAGAGAAAACCGGAAAAAGCCCCGTTGTAAAAAAATTGGCCGTTAGCAAGCCATCAAAATGTCAAGCCTGAGAAGGGTCTCTAACGGGGGTCAGATAACAGGAAGGTCACACTTTTGTTAGATACGAGTCCTCTTAACTGAAACTGTGGTGAAATTAAACCGGTGAGATCCCATAAGCCGACCACTTCAATGAAGGGCGGATGTAATGTAATGTAAGGTCGTGGATTAGAAGGATAACTTGACACGCGTCTCTTTACATTATATATTAACATTAACAGTAAGCTCAGACGTCAGCATACTAGGGGGCCACTGGCAGCCACTATCAGTCCATTCAAGGATGGTTGTAGGATGGTTCGAAAGGTTTGGTCGAACTCTCTATTAAGGAGAAACCACTTAGGACTAAAAAATTGCGTCGAATCGAACAGCACACTCCTGGTAGATTTCGTTTTTGATGAAACATAACTTTGCATGGAAAAGTAAAGCGATCATGATCAGCATGAACTGAAACCCTACATTCAGAGATTTTTCAGTATAAACTTTAATTCCGCTCGATAACTGTTGATCCTCTTTCCGTCTCTTCCTCTCATTTTCCTTCGCGTTCACGTTGAAAAAAGTAGCCTGAACTGTAGCAATTAAAACGCCATGATTTGCCCTTCAGAATGCTGGAAATGACACCTCCTCGCATGTCTTAATCAATAACGTCTGGGGTGGCACAGTGTGACCCAGTATGACAACTATAGTGCAAGACACCATCAGTAAAACATGAGTGAGGTGAAGAGAGGTAATCGCAACTTAAGTAAATACAAGTAAAAAAATGCGCTTCTTTTTCATTTCTGTGAAACTCGTAGTCTAAGGGGGGGGAGTCGCTGACGAAAAGTGGTCGCAGGTGGAGGTGCACCGTAATAATAAAAACCTATACAACACTTGAAACTAAGAGAAAAGGAACAAAGTCTCACTGGCTTTTTTACGGGCTTAGCTTTCTCTGCCTTAGTTCTATTTGTAGAAACAAATAAAAGGTGAAAACTGAACGTCATTGTGTGTCAAAATCACCTCGTATTTACATAAACAGTACATGTCAGTCAAAACAATATCGTCATACGTCAACGTAGTTTATGCAATAGTGAGTGAACCACGTGTGTGCGTAAGCGAGGGCAGTTTACGGGGCGTGCTTTCTTAAAAAAAGTCATTAACTCTGTATCAGGTGGAATTAGCGCGGCAAACAGGTAGGCGTTCAGTCTTACAGGCTGAACGTTTAGGTGAAAACAGGAATGGTCAACGATATAAGAAAGCACGAATTATCTTCTTGATACCATGTCAAAATTAGGTACCTTTACATACGCGTACACATGATGAATGCAGCACGTATCAAAACTCAAAAACCTTGTATTGTATCCGGAAGGTGACAAAATAGTGACCAGGAGTAGAGAATACTGGCCTTATGAGGATGTTAAACTTAGCTACATAAGCTTAAGTTATTACGGTACGCGCAACCTTCGAAACCAATGAAAGTTTGCTCGTTCTTTCTAGTTTAACTGCATGCTTTCTTCAATTTTACAGGCAAGATGGCAGCTCAGATAAACGGAAACAACAACTTCCACGTAAGTAGTCAACAATAAAAATAAACAATGTTGCCACAGATTGAAAGGGAAAGTTGCTGCATCTGTTTTGCTGTACCAAAACGTTTGTACCACAAGAAATTCAACTCTCCTATTGCTTCGTAGAAGACCGTGAGAATAGTTAGATCTTGAGATTAAGTTATCGCGTGCACATGTCTGAACATTGTTGATCGTTCGTGAGCTTTCGTGACGAACGCTGTTCCCAAAGAGTTGGTTAACAATCTTATTTCAAAGTAAATGTGAAACCCAGGCCCACTTTTTCGACCCCTACTTGTCTATTTATTGTCTAGCCATCTCCACGCAACCCGAATCGAGCTTGCCTTTGCCGGCATGAAATACACGAAAATTAACGCCTGTTCTGCGGGCTAGCAGAACTCTAGAGCATGACTACTCGAAGTAAAACTACTAAACAGAATTCTCCTGTAGCAACTTTCATCGTGCACAACAATTTTGGCTCTTAATTTCTAGTGTCTGTGGTATTATGTCTATTACGCTGTGCAAGTGAAAGTGTCATTCACTCATTCAAGTTAGTTCTGCTTTTAAGTCGTGACGAAATCGAAGCGTTTTACAGCGTGCTACTGCTTGTTAAGCTCTGGATGCAGTAAGCCAAGATAACGTTAGTAATTGCATGAAAGCCCCTTGCCAGCTGTGCATCTTGTGGTAGTTGTACTTTACAAGAGCTTAAACGTTTCTCTGCCAAGTGTTTTGTGGTTATTTTCATAGAGCTTATGGCCACCAAGAATTCCTAAGGGGTGACCATTCGTATAAAAGCTGTTTTCAATTGATGTTGCAGAAGTTGAAACAAAATCACTTGAATCAAATCACTTAAGTTAAGTTTCCAAAGTAATTCTCCATTCTATGCTCTTCCATTTCTGCTTGAGATAGTGGACACGATTTTAATGAGTTGTTTCTGCGTACAATATCCTTAAGGGAGATTAACTGCAGCATAATGAAAGTTACAGGAAAGTATATGTACTTTCCAGTGTTTTCTCCACCATTAAACCACTTTTAGGCTTTTGTTGGGTTGTTCGTGTACACGTAGATTAAGAAATTTGTTACATGCCTTTACCTTAAGGAGTCATAATCTGAATAATCTGGCCCTAGTAATGTAAACTTAGAAACGAAAATGAGAAGTTGTCTCCTTTTACACAGATATTTTCTGTTAATAGTGCTCAGTGCTAACATAGTTCTCTCTCTTCTTTAACTTTAGGAACAACCCAACACTGGGTAAGTTTATGGCTATTTACTGAGTATTAGCTTGGCTACTAATTATTTATTCTAGACCGAAAGGTCACTATGATCGCGCCTTCGTTCACAGTTTAATTACATAATTTTCTACCCTCGAGTCCCCAGAATGCAGCCTTTCAGTTTCATATAAATATTGTGCGTACTTCCAATTGGTCTCAATATATAGGTCTATCGTTTTAGAATCTCAAAAATGATCTAACAGCTAAGTTACAACAAGTGCAAATTAATGTAGTAAAGAATTGGATATTTAACATCAGTATAACATGGTTCTTTTATCAAGAAATTAAGCGTTTGTTTTGATGAGAAATTAAAAAGCAAAACTCACGAATGTGTGTAATCACCAACTTTGCAAAGGGTAATTGATATACAACGCATTTATACCAGACCTGATCAACACACAGTGTTTTATTTAAATTTGTTAGCTAATTCAATGTCGGGCACTGAAGCATGTTAATATGTACGATTTTTCTTAGGCCCTTAACATCACTATTGGTCAATAAAGAAACAGTACATTCCTCATAATAGCTTCCAATAATTACTTAGCTACATACAGTACATATTTTCTTAGGTGAATGCACAGATACTGTGCATGTACAACTACATGGTACACCGGTATAAATTTATTTTGATAAACATAAAGTATTAAAATTGCTTGGTGAAAATAACATTATCTTATAACTAATTCAGGTTAATCTGAATGCGCCAATAACCAAATAACCAAATGGTGTGTAACTAAGAAAAATTGTAACAATCTAGAAGTCTAGAAAGTGTGAAGAAAATTACCTCTAAGCTCAGAAAACTTACCTAACAAGCATTTTCTAGCACTATAATGACAGAACACACATCAGGGCTGTAACTGAGGGCCAGGGGGCTGCAGATTTTTCCCAGCTACTAAAAGGGTGAACCCCAGCTAGTTCCATAGGAAACAAAGGGAAAATAGAACCAAAAGAAACCTCCTAGCTGCTCAATTCCCTGCCTACTAATATTATTGGTTGTTTAACCTTATAGGGGACTTCGTGTCCTATTGTTTTTCCAACTTGTATATGCTATGTATACTTAATATTAGCAATTTGGTTGTCCAAATGTTACATGATGGACATGGTGCAGTTTTGAACTTTGGGCAATATGGAAATAAAAAAAATGTTTCAACATAACTTGTGTATGCATAAGATCATATATTTAAATGCTATTTTGTGCTTTATAAATAATAAATTATTATTATTATTATTACTTACCAACTTGCACTGTTCATTTTTGCCTTCCAGATTTCAGCATTTGATGCAACATCCAATCACATCCTTGGAGGTAATAAATTACAGCGTTTTAATGCTTTTTTAACAAATAACACAGGTTCACTCATTCATATAAGCAAAAGATCAATTTAGGCATTTATTTGGTCTACCCTCAACAATAATGTACCTACAAAAATTTCAAACATGACTCCATTTAGCACCATGTAATGATTACAAGACTTGCATTACATGAGCTAGTCTTGCAGGAGACTAATAATATTTATAATGAAACAAATGGTCATACCATGTTTCCATGACACCAGTACAAGTTCTAAAATCTCCACAAAGAGAAAGAGAGGCTACAAGGATGAATTTGGATCAGGTATGACTCAAACTGGTATGATATTTTTGTACTGGTGTAGTGACCAGGTTAACAGATACAGAGCTCAAAATGGGGACTGAATAAATAATTTATTCAGTCCCCAAATTATTGCTACCACCATGAATTAAAGTCATACTGAAGCAACATGAACAGGTTCAGGCTCTCTGCTGAAATGGAACAGTGTGAGATGCCTCGAAACTGCCTACCCACCCCTCCCCTATCCCAACGTTAACACTAATTTCTCACTTGGGACAAAATGTTCAGTTAGGGGGAGGGGGGCTAGCTGAGCGGTTTTTTTTCCAGAATTGTATATTGTATACCGAAACAGTTTGTCAGTAATATTTTACTAACACCCTTGAAGCTCAGTGGAGAATGACTCATATGTACCCTTCAAATCCAAACCCAACCTAGTGGATCACAAAAGGTCTCATTATATAAAAATTCTTTTTGCAGCTAGGAGATCATGTTCCTGTGGCATTAAGCAATGAAGAAACAAGGTATGATAAAAATTACGGCCCACAGCTAAAAGTGAGGTTAAGGGAGGAGGTCAATTTTAAAGAACTTTGTGACATGAAAGCTACATACTTAGGCTTATAACCCATGCCCTGGACTGTAAATGTAAATTCATATCCAAATCACAGGCTTAGAAAGGCAAATATTGCAGATTTTGTGACAGCTGGGGAAAAAGAGTTTCAGGAACCGCTTCATGCTTTGGATGTTTAGTTACATGTTAATAGACCAACATGGTGACAAATTTTTAATGAGATTTAGATGTATGTTTAATAGATACATCATTTTGAATGTCCCTTGACTTTAAGGGACCATAATTCACTCCAAAATGTTCACTATATCCTGGGTATTGGAGTGACACTTCTCAATGGTACAGTGTATAATATGAATAAACCCGGCTATAGTTTTAATGCGATTTTAAGTTCTCCATCCTTCATTTCAATTTTTCTTGCAGTAGAATCTACATTTTGTATATACAGTCTATATATAAAAAAAGAAGCAAATTTAGACATAATTCTTCATTGTGGTGTGCTTTCTTTCTCACCACTTTAAATTCTATGGAAAGAAAATGGTGTTCTTGATTTTTGTTGTGACACTGACCCAACTGTAATACCAAAGGTAGTGAGAGAATGTGAAAACCATTTTCAGAATTCCTTTCATGCCAGATCAATTCAATACGACATCATAACCCCTTAAAGGCCTGTAAAAGGTACTGCAACAACTCAAATGACAGTTACTTTATGCTTAATCACCCTAAACAATCCACAAAGTTTAACCTGTAAGGTATGCAAGCACTTAGGTCATCTTAATAGGGGAGTACCATGCCTGCGATGTTAGGATTCCAGTTATGGTAGCCAAATTGAAGAAACAAATAATGGAAAGCACTGTCAACCACTTTTTTCATTCAACACACAATGCAAACACTACCAACTCCAAGTTCTCTCACATTGTTTAAACAAAACACATGCATACTGAAAAGATGCCCAGGCTATGGAACTTAAATTTATTCCATAGACCAAGCAGGTTAATAATAATCAATGATCAAATGCTTTATAGGAGGGACTGGGCTGACTTCAGATCTCAAAACTTAGCAGGGCTTCTTGTCTTTTTTTTTTTCCCTCTCTCTTTAATTTAGACCCCAGCAACTGGAAGACTATTATTTTGAACTGTTCTCCACTAATAATGAGATGGTAAGTCCTATATGTAGAGCTTGAAATAATTTTAAGCCTTTATACATGTAGTTAATAAGTCTACAATTAATTGCAGCCAATAAACCTGCACTTCCTAATTTTGTTTCTGTTGGGTGACCTGTAAATAGGGGGGATAAAATTGAGAATGGTTGCCATTTTCTCTGAGAGCTTCACAGAAAATTTACCTTGTTTCAAGCAAGCTGCTTGCCCCATTTTTAGGTTACTTGACATTACACAGTCATGTTCCTCATAATCATGTGGTATTGCACATGTTCTCTTTGACTTTTGCTTCAAAACCATGTGATATCAAATCGGAATCTCAACCACACTTCATTAATCTCTGATTACAACCAGTTTATTTTTTTATTTCTATCACATATCATGCTTTGCACATCAGTATTGTATCTCTGTGTTGTATTATGAGAGAAAAGTGGGAAATAGAGGTTACCGGTAACCCTTTCCACTCACAAGGGTATCAAAACCCAAACTCCAAGAAAGTTCCAAATTACATTTTGCAAAATACCAAAATGTTAGAGTAAATGGAAATGCTCCAATGAAGAGTTTTTGTTGTAACAAAAAATTTGTCTGTAGTCTGAAAGTAACTACAACTTACCTTACATGCACATTATCAACAATTCAGGTAAAGGGTTATAAATGAGTAATCAGTGCAGCTGTTAGAGTGCATGCTTGTGCATGGAAATAGTCATTTTTTTTCATTTTTTTTCTGCGCACAATATCCTTAAGCGAGACCACTTGCAGCATAATGAAAGTTACAGGAAAGTACTTTCCATTGTTTTCTCCACCATTAAACCGCTTTTAGGCTTTTGCTGGGCTGTTCCTGTACACGTAGATTAAAATGTTTTGTTACATAACTTTACTTTAAGGAGTCATAATCTGAATAATCTAGCTCTACTGGAGTAACCTTAGAAACGGAAATGAGAAGTAGTCTCCTTTTATACAAATTTTGTCTGTTAATAGTGCTCAGTGCTAACATGGTTCTCTCTCTCTTCTTTAATTTTAGCAACAACCAAACACTGGGTAAGTTTATGGCTATTACTGAGTATTAACTTTGCTACTAATTATTTATTCTAGACCGAAAGGTCATTATGATCGCGCGTTTGTTCACAGTTTAATTACATAATTTTCTACCCTCGAGTTCTCAGAGTGCAGCCTTTCACTTTAATATAAAAAATAATGTATGTCCTTCAAATTGGTCTCAACCAATATATGGGTCTATCGTTTTAGAATCTCAAAATTGATCTAAAAGCTCGGTTACAACAAGCGCAATATAATGTAGTAAAGAATTGGATATTAAACATAAGTATAAAATTTGGTTCTTTTATCAACAAATTAAGCGTTTGTTTTGATGAGAAATTAAATAGCAAAACTCACCAATGTGTGTAATCACTAACTTTGCAAAGGGTAATTGATATGCATCGTATTCATACCAGACTTGATCAACACACAGTGTTTTATTTAAACGTGTTAGCTAATTCAATGTCGGGCACTGAAGCATGTTAATGTGTACGATTTTTCTTAGGCCCATTACATCACTATTGGTCAATAAAGAACTAGTACATTCCTCATAATAGCTTCCAAAAATTATTTAGCTATATACAGTACATGTTTTTTCAGGTGAATGCACAGATACTGTGCATGTACAACTACATGGTACACCTGTGCAAATTTATTTTGATAAACATAAAGTATTAAAATTCAGTTGCTGAAAATAACATAATCTTATAACTAATTCAAATTAATTTGAATGCATCAAGTTTCCTTGTTAAAACTGGACACTTGCAAAGTCAATAACCATATAACCAAAAGGTGTATAACTAATAAAAATTGTAACAATCTAGAAGTCTAGAGATTGTGAAGAAAATTACCTCTAAGCTCAGAAAACTTACCTAACAAGCATTTTCTGGCACTATAATGACAGGACACACATCAGGGCTGTAACTGAGGGCAAGGGGGCTGTAGATTTTGCCCACCTACTAAAAGGGTGAGCCCAGGCTAGTTCCATAGGAAACAAAGGGAAAATAATAGAACCAGAAACACCTCCTAGCTGCTCAATTCCCTGCCTACTAATATTATGGGTGGTTTAACCTTGTAGGGGACTTCATGTCCTTTTGTTTTTCCTTGTATATACTTGTATATGCTATGTATACTTAATATTAGCAATTTTGTTGTCCAAATGTTACATGACAGACATGGTGCAGTTTTGAACTATGGGCAATATGGAAGTAAAAAAACTACTACTACTACTACTTACCAACTTGCACTGTTCATTTTTGCCTTCCAGATTTCAGCATTCGATGCAACACCCAATCACATCCTTGGAGGTAATAAATTACAGCGTTTTAATGCTTTTTTTTTACAAATAACACAGGTTCACTCATTCATATAAGCAAAAAATCGATTTAAGCATTTCTTTGGTGAACCCTCAAAAATGATGTACCAACAAAAATTTCAAACATGACTCCATTTAGCACCATGTAATGATTACATGAGCTAGTCTTGCAGGAGACTAATAATATTATTTATAATGAAACAAATGGTCATACCATGTTTCCATGACACCAGTACAAGTTATAAAATCTCCACAAAGAGAAACTACAAGGATGACTTTGGACCAGGTGCGACTCAAACTGGTACAGTGTATGATATTTTTGTACTGGTGTAGTGACCAGCTTAACAGATACAGAGTTCAAAATGGGCACTGAATAAAATTGCTACCACTATGAATAACTATTACAGTCATACTGAAGCAACGTGAGCAGGTGCAGGCTCTCTGCTGAAATGAAACAGTGTGAGATGCTGGGAAACTGCCTACCCACCCCTCCCCTAACCCAACGTTAACACCAATTTCTCACTTGGGACAAAATGTTGGGTTAGGGGGAGGGGGCTGGCTGGGCTGTTTTTTTTTTTTCAGAATTCTATATTGTATACCGAAACAGTTTGTCAGTAATATTTTACCAACACCCTTCAAGCTAGTGGAGAATGAGTCATGTGTACACTTGAAATCCAAACTCAACCTAGTGGATCACAAAAGGTCTCATTTTTTAAAAATTCTTTTTGCAGCTAGGAGATCATGTTCCTGTGGCATTAAGCATTGAAGAAACAAGGTATGATAAAAATTATGGCTCACAGCTAAAAGTGACGTTAAGGGAGGAGGTCAATGTTAAAGAACTTTCTGACACGAAAGTTACATACTTAGCCTTATAACCCATGCCCTGGACTGTAAATGTAAATTCATATCCAAGTCACAGGCTTGGCAAATATTGCAGATTTTGTCACAGTTAGGGAAAAAGAGTTTCAGGAACCACTTCATGCTTTGGATGTTTAGTTATGTGTTAATAGACCAACATGGTGACAAATTTTAATGATATTTAGATGTATTTTAATAGATACATCATTTTGAATGTCCCTTGACCTTAAGGGACCTAATCACTCCAAAATGTTCACTATATCCTGGGTACTGGAGTGACACTTCTCAATGGTACAGTGTATAATATGAATAAACCCGGCTATAGTTTTAATGCGATTTTAAGTTCTCCATCCTTCATTTCAATTTTTCTTGCAGTAGAATCTACATTTTGTATATACAGTCTATATATAAAAAAAGAAGCAAATTTAGACATAATTCTTCATTGTGGTGTGCTTTCTTTCTCACCACTTTAAATTCTATGGAAAGAAAATGGTGTTCTTGATTTTTGTTGTGACACTGACCCAACAGTAATACGAAAGGTAGTGAGAAAATGTGAAAACCATTTTCAGAATTCCTTTCATGCCAGATCAATTCAATACGACATCATAACCCCTTAAAGGCCTGTAAAAGGTACTGCAACAACTCAAATGACAGTTACTTTATGCTTAATCACCCTAAACAATCCACAAAGTTTAACCTGTAAGGTATGCAAGCACTTAGGTCATCTTAATAGGGGAGTACCATGCCTGCGATGTTAGGATTCCAGTTATGGTAGCCAAATTGAAGAAACAAATAATGGAAAGCACTGTCAACCACTTTTTTCATTCAACACACAATGCAAACACTACCAACTCCAAGTTCTCTCACATTGTTTAAACAAAACACATGCATACTGAAAAGATGCCTAGGCTATGGAACTTAAATTTATTCCATAGACCAAGCAGGTTAATAATAATCAATGATCAAATGCTTTATAGGAGGGGCTGGGCTGACTTCAGATCTCAAAACTTAGCAGGGCTTCTTGTCTTTTTTTTTTTCCCTCTCTCTTTAATTTAGACCCCAGCAACTGGAAGACTATTATTTTGAACTGTTCTCCACTAATAATGAGATGGTAAGTCCTATATGTAGAGCTTGAAATAATTTTAAGCCTTTATACATGTAGTTAATAAGTCTACAATTAATTGCAGCCAATAAACCTGCACTTCCTAATTTTGTTTCTGTTGGGTGACCTGTAAATAGGGGGGATAAATTTGAGAATGGTTCCCATTTTCTCTGAGAGCTTCACAGAAAATTTACCTTGTTTCAAGCAAGCTGCTTGCCCCATTTTTAGGTTACTTGACATTACACAGTCATGTTCCTCATAATCATGTGGTATTGCACATGACTTTGTTCTCTTTGACTTTTGCTTCAAAACCATGTGATATCAAATCGGAATCTCAACCACACTTCATTAATCTCTGATTACAACCAGTTTATTTTTTTATTTCTATCACATATCATGCTTTGCACATCAGTATTGTATCTCTGTGTTGTATTATGAGAGAAAAGTGGGAAATAGAGGTTACCGGTAACCCTTTCCACTCACAAGGGTATCAAAACCCAAACTCCAAGAAAGTTCCAAATTACATTTTGCAAAATACCAAAATGTTAGAGTAAATGGAAATGCTCCAATGAAGAGTTTTTGTTGTAACAAAAAAATTTGTCTGTAGTCTGAAAGTAACTACAACTTACCTTACATGCACATTATCAACAATTCAGGTAAAGGGTTATAAATGAGTAATCAGTGCAGCTGTTAGAGTGCATGCTTGTGCATGGAAATAGTCATTTTTTTTCATTTTTTTTCTGCGCACAATATCCTTAAGCGAGATCACTTGCAGCATAATGAAAGTTACAGGAAAGTACTTTCCATTGTTTTCTCCACCATTAAACCGCTTTTAGGCTTTTGCTGGGCTGTTCCTGTACACGTAGATTAAAATGTTTTGTTACATAACTTTACTTTAAGGAGTCATAATCTGAATAATCTAGCTCTACTGGAGTAACCTTAGAAACGGAAATGAGAAGTAGTCTCCTTTTACACAAATTTTGTCTGTTAATAGTGCTCAGTGCTAACATGGTTCTCTCTGTTCTTTAATTTTAGCAACAACCAAACACTGGGTAAGTTTATGGCTATTACTGAGTATTAACTTTGCTACTAATTATTTATTCTAGACCGAAAGGTCATTATGATCGCGCGTTTGTTCACAGTTTAATTACATAATTTTCTACCCTCGAGTTCTCAGAGTGCAGCCTTTCACTTTAATATAAAAAATAATGTATGTCCTTCAAATTGGTCTCAACCAATATATGGGTCTATCGTTTTAGAATCTCAAAATTGATCTAAAAGCTCGGTTACAACAAGCGCAATATAATGTAGTAAAGAATTGGATATTAAACATAAGTATAAAATTTGGTTCTTTTATCAACAAATTAAGCGTTTGTTTTGATGAGAAATTAAATAGCAAAACTCACCAATGTGTGTAATCACTAACTTTGCAAAGGGTAATTGATATGCATCGTATTCATACCAGACTTGATCAACACACAGTGTTTTATTTAAACGTGTTAGCTAATTCAATGTCGGGCACTGAAGCATGTTAATGTGTACGATTTTTCTTAGGCCCATTACATCACTATTGGTCAATAAAGAACTAGTACATTCCTCATAATAGCTTCCAAAAATTATTTAGCTATATACAGTACATGTTTTCTTAGGTGAATGCACAGATACTGTGCATGTACAACTACATGGTACACCTGTACAAATTTATTTTGATAAACATAAAGTATTAAAATTCAGTTGCTGAAAATAACATAATCTTATAACTAATTCAAATTAATTTGAATGCATCAAGTTTCCTTGTTAAAACTGGACACTTGCAAAGTCAATAACCATATAACCAAAAGGTGTATAACTAATAAAAATTGTAACAATCTAGAAGTCTAGAGATTGTGAAGAAAATTACCTCTAAGCTCAGAAAACTTACCTAACAAGCATTTTCTGGCACTATAATGACAGGACACACATCAGGGCTGTAACTGAGGGCAAGGGGGGCTGTAGATTTTGCCCAGCTACTAAAAGGGTGAGCCCAGGCTAGTTCCATAGGAAACAAAGGGAAAATAATAGAACCAGAAACACCTCCTAGCTGCTCAATTCCCTGCCTACTAATATTATGGGTGGTTTAACCTTGTAGGGGACTTCATGTCCTTTTGTTTTTCCTTGTATATACTTGTATATGCTATGTATACTTAATATTAGCAATTTTGTTGTCCAAATGTTACATGACAGACATGGTGCAGTTTTGAACTATGGGCAATATGGAAGTAAAAAAACTACTACTACTACTACTTACCAACTTGCACTGTTCATTTTTGCCTTCCAGATTTCAGCATTCGATGCAACACCCAATCACATCCTTGGAGGTAATAAATTACAGCGTTTTAATGCTTTTTTTTACAAATAACACAGGTTCACTCATTCATATAAGCAAAAAATCGATTTAAGCATTTCTTTGGTGAACCCTCAAAAATGATGTACCAACAAAAATTTCAAACATGACTCCATTTAGCACCATGTAATGATTACATGAGCTAGTCTTGCAGGAGACTAATAATATTATTTATAATGAAACAAATGGTCATACCATGTTTCCATGACACCAGTACAAGTTATAAAATCTCCACAAAGAGAAACTACAAGGATGACTTTGGACCAGGTGCGACTCAAACTGGTACAGTGTATGATATTTTTGTACTGGTGTAGTGACCAGCTTAACAGATACAGAGTTCAAAATGGGCACTGAATAAAATTGCTACCACTATGAATAATTATTAAAGTCATACTGAAGCAACGTGAGCAGGTGCAGGCTCTCTGCTGAAATGAAACAGTGTGAGATGCTGGGAAACTGCCTACCCACCCCTCCCCTAACCCAACGTTAACACCAATTTCTCACTTGGGACAAAATGTTGGGTTAGGGGGAGGGGGCTGGCTGGGCTGTTTTTTTTTTCAGAATTGTATATTGTATACCGAAACAGTTTGTCAGTAATATTTTACTAACACCCTTCAAGCTAGTGGAGAATGAGTCATGTGTACACTTGAAATCCAAACTCAACCTAGTGGATCACAAAAGGTCTCATTTTTTAAAAATTCTTTTTGCAGCTTGGAGATCATGCTCCTGTGGCATTAAGCATTGAAGAAACAAGGTATGATAAAAATTACGGCTCACAGCTAAAAGTGACGTTAAGGGAGGAGGTCAATGTTAAAGAACTTTCTGACACGAAAGTTACATACTTAGCCTTATAACCCATGCCCTGGACTGTAAATGTAAATTCATATCCAAGTCACAGGCTTGGCAAATATTGCAGATTTTGTCACAGTTAGGGAAAAAGAGTTTCAGGAACCGCTTCATGCTTTGGATGTTTAGTTATGTGTTAATAGACCAACATGGTGACAAATTTTAATGATATTTAGATGTATATTAATTTTAATAGATACATCATTTTGAATGTCCCTTGACCTTAAGGGACCTAATCACTCCAAAATGTTCACTATATCCTGGGTGTTGGAGTGACAGTTCTCAATGGTACAGTGTATAATATGAATAAACCCGGCTATAGTTTTAATACGATTTTAAGTTCTTCATCTTTCACTTCAATTTTTCTTCCAGTACAGTCTATATTTTGTATATATATATATATATATATATATATATATATATATATATATATATATATATAACAGTAAATAGACTACTCAATATGAGCACATATGGATTTAATACAGGTCTGTTTCGTAGACCAACAAAAAGTTGATCCACTCATCAGTTAAACTCCATACACACTGAAGCATCACAACGGTTAACACAGCAACATGATCACATGACATAGTTTTGCGGTTGTCATGACAGAGGCGTTATACAAAAAACCTACGCTTGCTTATGATACAATAAACAAAATTTCAGGAATACTTGAGAATATATTTTCTTCGATGTCTACAATTTGATATGAGTTCGTTTCGTTTGTTCAGAGTGGCCATCTGTGGATCAGATAATATGAAAAACTTCTCGGTGATACATACGTTACAGCGTTTAGTGGTATTAGAGTATGCCTTGGCCTTTATTTATTTATTTATTATTTATTTATTTATTTATAGATTCGTAAAATGTACAGGGGAGAGAACAGTAGGACACGTAGTCTCCTACTTGGTTCACCCTCCTAATCCAACCCCATAAAATTAGAGTATGCCTTGGCCTTTGCGGTGATCTTCCACGAAATTGTGTATGGAGTTTAACTGATGAGTGGATCAACTTTTTGTTGGTCTACGAAACAGACCTGTATTAAAATCCATATGTGCTCATATTTACTGTTAAACCGCTCCTTAATTGTAGAGCACTGTTCTGGATCCAACGGTGAATTACCTGGATTTGTTTATATATATATATATATATGTTTGTTCAAAACCATGTGATATCAAATCGGAATCTCAACCACACTTCATTAATCTCCGATTACAACCAGTTTATTTTTTTATTTCTATCACATATCATGCTTTGCACATCAGTATTGTATCTCTGTATTGTATTATGAGAGAAAAGTGGGAAATAAAGGTTACCAGTAACCCTTTCCACTCACAAGGGTATCAAAACCCAAACTCCAAGAAAGTTCCAAATTACATTTTGCAAAATACCAAAATGTTAGAGTAAATGGAAATGCTTCAATGAAGAGTTTTTGTTGTAACAAAAAAATTTGTCTGTAGTCTGAAAGTAACTACAACTTACCTTACATGCACATGATCAACAATTCAGGTAAAGGGTTATAAATAAGTAATCAGTGCAGCTGTTAGAGTGCATGCATGGAAATAGTCATTTTTTACTAGATGGTATACAGCTGTACAATTGACAGGATTTTATTTCTGTAATACTCCGATTCCAGAAAAAAACGGAAGTTGCATGGAAGTGAGGCTTAATAGCCCTCACAGTAAATTTGAAATAACTAATATGGTGGACAATCAAGTCGATCTCACTCCAGAGGAAATTTCTGGTGTTAGCTTTAGTGAAGAAGGGATAGGAAAATTAACCATTGCTCTACTAAAATATTGGTTAAAATGCTGCCGTATAAATCAAAATGGTAATGAAAAGGAACTGTTGGAAAGGTAGGTGTACATCATCTGCCTTTGCATGATCGATCAGCTGTTTATTTTCAGCCAGCTACAACAGGGTTTCCCTCAATCTTTTCGAGGGGGAGTCCTTAGGACTCCTTTAGCCTAAAGTTGCCAGTCCCAGAGGAAAAAGTAGGGGTCCAATGGTAAGCATTGTTTTATTTGTAAACTCCAAGACAGCAACGTAATAAAATTAAATAAACAAATATTTTGCTCAATCAATTTCTGCTGCATTCACTTTATTTGAAAAGGAATAAAGCACTTAAGGTATTTCTCACTAACTAGAACTTAGTCAGGATAATACACTAACAATATGCTAACTTCAATGTTACTTAAAAAAATATTAACGTTTGCAAGTAACCACTTTAGGTTTAGCTGCATCTGTTCAGTAAGAAAGTTACATGGCACATGTCGTGTTCAACACTTTTCATTTTTGCCTTTCCTTCATGTCTCTAAATGCACACGCTGCTGTAAGAAAATCAACATTTTCAAAACTGGGTTCAACAAGTCTGATCATCATTCAGCTTGGTTGCGATTGCATTTTGTACAGAAAACCCTCTCTCACAAGGAGCACTTGATACTGGGATTGCAAGACTGACTATAGCTAGTTGCAAAAATCAGGGTGGACATCTTTATACCCTTGAATGAGACAGCTAGTAAACCGTTCAAAGTTCCCAGCTCTGTAACTGGGCACTTGAAGCTTGAACTGAAGAACTTAGCTTTTACACCTATTTGAGTCAAGAACAGTTTCAAAGTGAGGACAAAGTTTGTTGAGTTGTTCATCGTCATGGTTTCCTAACTCTATTGCACCATCAGGTAGTCTTCTAGGGTTCAAAACAACATCAAAACATTTCAGTAGCTCCAAGTCATTTTCTAGAAACCCTTGTGCAGGGTATCTCCTTCGTACTGAGTTGAACCAGGCTCTTAGGTTGTTATTATCAGCAATTTCAACTACCTTGTAGATATTCTTCCCAGTGCCAGGAACATCACCTGCATCTGCCAACACTCTGTTTACCACAGGAGATCCATCAATCATTCGTTCAAATGCCTGAACAGTGGAAGTTACACTGTGACTTATGAGAGACAAGTTGGCAATGTCCTTCTGAAACAGAGGACTAAGTGTCCCAATAACTGACAGAACATCAATCAACAAGGCTGTGGTTAGAAGAAACAGTGTTGAAGCTGTGAACTGCCAAATTCCAACAGCTGTAGCATTAGAACTCTTTTCATTTTCCAAGAACATGACAAGTGAATCATAGTGCTCAAATATCATCCTGATGCATGTCTCCACAGACAGCCATCTAACTGATGAAGGATCCACCACCTGTTTAACTTTTCCGTGCATACGCTGCTGAATTTCCTTCCTTTTCAGTCCTTACTTGCCTTCTAGGCAGTAAGGTTAAGTCTGTGAGCAACACAGTGTACTTGGATAAGAATATTGTTCAACTGCTTCAACTTCACCCCAAAGCCATTACAATGTCCAGTCATGACAGCTGCGCCATCTGTTCCAAGTCCTACAATTCCACTGTAGTCATCCCCCTATACAGGGTTTTTTTCTTTCAGATACTCAAAGAGGGCATCCTTAATGCCAGCAGCAGTGCAGTTGACTATTCTTTTGTTTCCCAGAAATGAGGTATTAGCAGAGCCGGTTTCTGAATTGACATAATAATCTCCCACAAATAGCTAATTTTTTCTCAACAGAAATGTCACATGACTGTTTCATTCAAGTGGGTGTGCATCCAATAGGACCCTTCCTCTTTCGGTTTTTTAGCCAAACAATGCATCACTGACACGCATTTACATGTTCAGGAAAACCCTGCTAGTACAGGCTTAAATAGTGGTTTAGACACAATGTTTTCATACAAAATTTGCTTTCTGAGGGTCAAGAACCTGTAAGCAATGAAAAACCTAGGAATATACATGTATGACCCTGACTCAGAGAGGAGCTTCACTAAAGCAAATTAGTGAGAAAGAATGAAGAACTGAGGTAAAATGGGGAAACCACGAGTGATGCAGCAAACCACTTCAAGAACTTTCCCACCGTTGATTCAGCATTTGGTGATAATTTTACTGTCCTTCCCACGTTCGTTCGAACTGATACATTAGAACACCTTAAAAACTGTGGAAAGAACATCAGGAAATCTGCTGATGCCGCTGCCTAGTTTGCAAGTTCTAAAGGGCTCAGAATGCTCTCATTTGTTCACGACCTCCAAGTGTGTGAAGTCCAAATTCCAAGGACGATGTGTTTTACCTTAGAGCGCTTTGCCAGGCCTCCTATAGGAAATCTGTGAATTACATGTACAAAGTCAAAATGGTAGTTCAGGGGAATGGCAAACCCAAAATTCTAGCTGCCGAGTGTGACAACATAAGCCAAGCCTGTACAACATAAGCCAATCATGACAGAGAAACTTTTTAAACCACCATTCCTCAGACATCCTGGGAAGAAAGCGTCAAGGTGTCTATCCCACGCTGTTCAATCCAAGACCATCAAAATAGCATGAGTTAGACCTAGAATCAGTTGAAAGATTGAAACAGAACATACAAAGAGTAAATTCTGCTGTTCCATTTCCGAAAAAGATCCCTGATGCGGATAGTATCAAGTTACTTGGCACAATAGTTAGAGAAGTTGCGTACGGTTCTGCATTTCACATGCAACTCAAAGAGTTTGGAACAGACATTCAAGATAACAATACTTGTATCTCCTCTAACTGTTCACTTTCAATTTCAAGTTGTGAAACAGAAGTTGATGATATAGTTGAGGGAAGAGAGGACATGAAACATCATCAGGACACCGTATTTCAAATAATATCACCAGTGAAGGAACACCCAGTGTCTCTGCAAGAAATACATAATGGTTGTGAAAGAATAAAAAGAAGCCTTTTCAAGACTGAAGATGAAATTGCTGAAGTGGAGTCTCAAACAAGAACACAGTCTGCTTGGCAAGAAGTGTATAAACACAGGTTTGGTAGAGAGACAGCTTCAGAGAGTCACAGGGTTGGATGCACTCATAAGGTAGGGACTTCCCCTTCTAAAATAATCAAAGAAGTCCTCTACAGTGACAACAACTACATTGTATCAGTCACAGGCCATGAGAGATGACTCAAAAAAATGATCAGCTGGTGAGAGACAATAACATTGAAATGATGCACAAGCAGGGACACACAAAGGCCACACTAACACAATGTGGTTTCTTGAATGAAAAAGAAAAGGAATTTGGGTGCCTCTCCAGATGGTCTGATAACAGAGCCAAGCAGGAAGGATCCACATGGAATTTTTGACGCTAAGTATATCATTTTCAAGGATGGTGAGGGCCTGAAAGATCCTCTTATGTGGAATTCTATATGCAAAAACATCAGATTCTGGAGTACTACAAGTCAACAAGAATCACATGTACTTTTATCTAGTACAACAGCAGCGGTTATGTTGTGAAAAGACTTTATGGTGTGCTTTCAATCCTGGAAAGTAATGAAGAATTCTTTTGCACACAAGTTTCCTTTCAGCACAAATGGTGGAAGGAGAAACAAAAGAACACTGAACAATTTTATGATAAATATATCATATATGAGTTAGCTTACCCCAGACTCAGAGATGGCCTACAGTGACTGTACGTACACGTGTAGGTATAGTTTTAACTGACCACATACAATCAACTTTCAGGAAATCCAGTATAAAATTATATATCTTCATTACTACATGAAAATTTTTCCAGACCAAACATAGAAATTTTCTCCCTAGCTTTACATTCTTGCAATTCATCATGAAGGAGCCTTTCATTTTCCATCTTTATTTCCTCTACCCACCTTTCAAGAGTTGGTGGCTGACAACAACAGAGTCGTTCTGGAAATTTGCAGTTTTTTTCTCTCTACACAGCGATTCTTTGTTCACTTTAGTCCAAGGAAAAACCGATGGCATTGAGGTCTCGTCTTACATGTAGACCAGTCAGACTTATTATTTAGACTTAGTTTATTATCCATCAGTAAGAAGGGTTCTGAACAACAGAACTTGTTTCCTACAGCGGCAAAGAAGTTATCTCCTCTTTTCATTAAAATTTCCCACTTCTTTCTTTGTTGTGTGTCTGATGGAAACTCATGAAATGATACAAATGTACATGTAGGCCAGATCGATTGTCACTTCTGTTACAAGAAGCTGCTGCACAGCATTTGTGACCACTTTTTCTATCTTTCTTTATAAATTGACTCAGTGAAGTAGCTTTAAATTTGCCCACAACTCAGCTTCCATTTGTTTTTCCCGTTGTTTGTACTGCTTGCAGGTTCTTGACCCTGACGAAAGCAAATTTTGTATGAAAACATGTGTCTAAACTGCTATTTAAGCTTGTAGTTGAAAATAAACAGCATAAACAGCTGATTGATCGCACAAAGCCGGATGATGTACACCTACATGTTCCTTTCCAACAGTTCCTTTTTATTACCATTTTGATTTATACGGCGGCATTTTAACCGAAACTTTAGTTGAGCAACAGTCAATTTTCCTATCTCTAGCTAGAGAACACAGCTAGCACCACAAATGCCCTCTGGAGTAAGATTGACTTGATCATCCACCATGTTAGTGATTTCAAATTTGCTGCAAGGGGTATCAAGCCTCACTTCCATGCAACTTCCAGTTTTTTCTGGAATCAGAGTATTGAACATTGCTGATATAAATTTAAAGTCATGGAAGACAATGTGCTTTTCAAAAAAAAAATCCTATAATGAGCAATACAATACAATACAACTAGGAAAAATAGGATTCAGAACATTATTATAGGAATAAGAACATGCAAGTCTAGTGAATAATAATAAGTAATATTATACACATCTTCATGTTACAAAGTTACTGTATCAGTATAATTGTTCAACATCATACATGTAATAGTACCATTATAGCTCACAGCTAAGAAGATAGCATGAAGCTCAACATAGCCCCTTTAAGAGGGTCTGACCGGAGTTGAATGTACGTGTATCATACATGTACTTCTCTCTTAAACATCTATAGGCAGTGGATCAGCTGTGACAGAGGAATCAGTGGCTATCAGCAAATTTGTGTGATACCCCAGTCAAAAGTTCTTCATCACAAAAATAGTTTAATTGTGTAACTTTTGTTTACTGTCAGTCACTGTAACATAATTTATTAATAAATACCAAAACATTTCAGCAATAAGTCATGTTAAGATAAAATTACTTATAGATCCACCATGATGTTGCTTAAGTAAGGTATATATCATGTGAATAAAGATATATGAGAATTTGTGTTACACATATAAGAAATAAGTTTTGCCATTACAGGCAGGGCAAATGAAAATGTCATCTACAGATCTTTCTGCCCTGCCTGTAAAGCAGAATATGTAGGAAAAATGGACAGGTATCTCGTAGAACATATGTGTACCAGAGGAAATTCAGCTATTCATAACACATGAAAACTTGAAGTTTATGCTTAATCTACACAGTAACTTACCTAAGACATTTCTTAATGAAAAAAAACATTATTTTATTAATAATACATGTATTTATCATATAAAATGTAAACATACAGAAACAGTCTTAATGTCAACACAGCAATCCTAGCAATGAATGTCAACTTTGTCAAACTTGTCTTCTTTGGCTGTTTAAATAATGCCTATATTTCTGTGATTGTATATTTAGCTCAGCAAGTTTGTAAAAATTTTTCATAGTTTTGAATTAAACCAGCATTTCAATAAACATCTATTTTGTCGTAAGATTTCTCGTTTTTCCTAAAATAATATTAAGGAGCAAGATATTCTTTGGCACTGTTTTCACCTTATATTTTCTACACCTCAAAAGTTTGAATCAGAGAATATTTAATTTTACAGTTTAAGGTTTCACAAAAAAAATTTGAAGATCTACTACAGCTGTAAATGTAGAGATTTGGCTACGATGGATAAAACAAGAACCTTGCACTTCAAAAGAAGGGGATCTGCCCCTAAAGGTTCGTTTTTAATCTACAATGTACATGTAAACTTACCAGTCCTCTTCCACAGTTATCATACAATCAGTTCTAATTCCTGGCAAAATCCAATAACGTGTCCATGACTTTACAACATTGGTCTCCACTGACCTCTTTTCCTTATGAGCTAAAGAACAAAAACAAAACAGAACTGACAAGTCAGTACAACAATAATAATCCAGACTAATTTTTTTTGACAAAATGTCAAACTAAAAATATTATGCCAATATACACCCAATGCAAAAATGGCTGACGGATTAATATTGTTTAGTTTAAATCAAAATTAGCCTAACTAGCCTCACTTGAGATAAATGGAAAACGTGGCTAGTTAGGCTAATTTAAATTCAAACGAAAAAAGAATATTAATCCAACAGCCATTTTTGCCTTGGTTCTATACAGGGTAGCTTGTGAGCAACATCTCTGTTAGGGAAGGGGAATTCCTCTGCCCCTTGCCGATAGGTTGTACACTCTCCCGTGGCTCGCTTCACTTGCCACTTGAAATGGAGTCACATTAGGTCTTCGCAATGTCAACTACAACCTTGGAACTTGGTTGTGTCTGCAGGTGTACACCTGTGGGTAACTAATTTAAGGTAGCATGGGTTTTATGACAAACATGACAGCTGTTCTCAGAAGCAATTCACCAAATTGTTGCACAAAGTTTATTGGCAACAAACGATGATCTTACTAAGTTGAGCAGAAGAAAAAACTGTGGGTTAGGGTTGGCCATGTCAATCTTTCACCTGCCTCTTTCCATTGTGTGCACATACACTTCTTAGCAAAGCAAGCTGCTGTATGCTGCAGTGTAGCTGTTCACTTCACTTTAAAGACAACACAGATGCCTTGCATCCACCTCTTCATACAGACTTCGAGCAGCCCCATTTATTTGTTATATATGTATTAAAAAAATATATGTATTACCTGACTCAAAACTATAATAGTGTATAATAATAATAATAATAATAATAATAATAATAAACAATTAATATAGTGGCTTTTTCTTCGGGCATCCAAAGGCACCTTACAAACCACTCAAAATCGAAAAAGTAAAAGCTATCTAAAAAACATCATCGCAAAGTCCACAGTCACTACAATAAATAAATGATTCAATTAAAAGCTTTCTTAAAAATGCCAACAGAAGAGTTTGATTTTATGTAAAAAGGCAGCAAATTCCAAAGTCTTAGTGCAAAAACCGAAAAGGATCTACATCTGTAAGTTCGAAGATTAAATGAGGGCAAATTAAGCAACAGTTTCGAAGCACATCACATGTACAAACTATGCAATGAAGAGTGAGGCTCTTGGAGACCACTTAAGTACTGAGGAGTCACGCCTTGTATCGCCTAATATAAAAAAGCAACACTTTAAATTCAATACCGTGCTCAACATTCATTCATGTTTGCAGTTTGTTAACAAAGAATGAATATGTTAAGTCAGCATTTCAATCACAAGCATGAGTTACGTGCACCATACGGAGATGTGCAGAAATCAGTCTAACCAAAGCCTGCATGGTAAGCATTCCCATGTGAGCAAAGTACAAAATTTGTCAAGCAAACAACAGCTTGGCATGGTGTGATTATGATGAAAAACACCTGGACATCAAGCAACCAGAATTCACTCAAATCATCATGTTTTTACCAAAGTTTTATCCGCAGACTAACAGACCTGCCAACCCCTGACCTTGCTTACCTTTTGGTCAGGTGCTGGAATCTCTTTACTGAGGTACCAGGTTGTTTCTTATTCAACAAGGCAACATTTCATTTCAGAATGATTTTTCCACAAAAACCGTGAGATTGGGAGTCTTGTCGTAAGCCGTGAGAAAAGATAAAAAATCGTGAGACTCACGACAGAATCGTGGGAGTTGACAACAAACGGCATAGTGCTCAGGTTTTGAGGATAACGATTGCACTGCTGACTGAATTGGCAAGGCAATAATGTAACGATCATTGTTTAATTTTTCGAGCAATCTGCTTTCACCAGAATATTAAAGGACGGAAGAGGAACAGACTCTGCCAAAATGATTGTTATTTTGCCACTTACAAACATAACGATTGGCCAAGAAACATGAGCTTACACTGTAGGTAAATGACATCACTGTCAATTCAAGATATTTGCTGTGAATTCCCAAAATATCTGGGATGAAATCAACCGCGCTCAGGGTTTCTTCAGCGCATTGCGCCTCTCTGTCGCGGCTTCGCCCGCCATACACACTCGTAGCTTTGCCGCAAACCATCAGGAATTAGGAAAGAAAAAAGGCACCTCCGGCATTTAGGCTATTGATGCGAGCTAAAATCGGCAAAGTTTGCAGTGCACGCCTATCCATAAAATTCGCTTATTTAAAAGTGCATCTTCAACTACATACAATTACGTTATTTAGAACTTACGGTCAAACAAAGTCACAAAGTCGACATCCTACACACTCTCTTAGCTTCGGAGGCCGTTTCTGTTTTTTTCCAAGTATCAGGTGTGTCATTTCTCGTGTCAGGGACCGTGCGAGAGGCGACCAACTGACCTTTACACCACTGACCAGGTGGATCACATTACCGACCTCGTTCCCAGGTTGAGCGGAACATTCCTTTTACTAGCCTGCGAAAACAGCCGTTTCTCCTCGCAAGCGGAGAAACGTCTGCGACTCAGCGACCTAAGATCATCAGTATGATGATCATCATGATCATCATGATCATCTCTTTGAGGAATCCGGCAGAAACACTGATTGGTCGACGGAGTTACATTGTTTTAGCTATTGTTTACGAATGACAGACAAAAGACAAAAGGCCACAAAGGTCAAATATATAAAGGCGATGAACCTCTAACAAAACAGTCAATATAAGCATAGGCCGCCCAAGCTCAGTGTGTGAGTTTACTCATTGACACATATAGTTTCATATTGCGTAATTTAAAATGGCCGGAGTATAAAGGATTTCGAAAGGATTTGTATGGGAATTCAGGTAAAAGATTCAAATCGACAAATACTCGCTAGAATGTTCAATAAAATACAGCTTACCGTATTTACTTTGCTTGTTTTTGTTTGCTGTGTGGTTATTTTTCCGATCCATTGCGATTTAAGCGATTTCCTTTAACCCCGAGTTTCCACTGTTTCTCTTACAGTCAGCTGTACAGTGGAAACTCGGGGTTAAAGGAAATCGCTTAAATCGCAATGGATCGGAAAAATAACCACACAGCAAACAAAAACTGAAATCGCGAATATAACGTGACGCTCAAATTAAACTCAGCGCACAAGGAACGGTTCACGTCATGAAAGGATGGGAGAAAGCGGGAATTACGAGTGTTGTAACTGGGAGTAGAGTGCTTACCTTCCCTTCATACTTTTCAAGACATCACAAAAATAACTTGTGAGGTTTGTTTATCGTGGGTATCGTGGACAATTGACTGTAAATAATTAATTAGTACAAGCATGAACTTCTTGGGGACAGTTACAGTTCGTTGAAAAGAAAACTTTATACGCGCTTCCCTTGATTAAGCGCTCCCCTTCCAATAAGCGCCCCTCCTTTTAGCCGAAATTTTAAGAAAGCGCTAGGGCGCTTATTCGATGAAACACCGAAAATCACCGAATTTAAGAAACTTTGGTAATCTATCCATCCGAGAAAATTTGGTTATGACGTGAGCGTACGACCGAACGCTGACCGTACAGACTCTAGGGGAGGGGGAGGGGAGTCAGGCGTCAGCCCGTCGGGGGAGGAGTATGTTATAGCTGAGGTCAGGTGAAGTTTTTTTGCATTTCAAACACCCCGCTCGTTTCGGCGGTAAATCACATGGCCACCCAGACTTTTAGCGAAAAAAAAACGAGTGCCTCTTTGCACTAAGTTTTAATGTCTACATTAACTTGGATAGCAGGGAAAGAGATAGAGCGAGAAATAAATAACAACGGGGACCAATTTCGTTGGAAGATAAACATGGAAATTATGTAGCAGCAGTGAGAGTGTGGTGCACGTGCAAAGTTGTTTTTTGTTAATTAGAAATAAAAGTGTGCTGCACGTGCAAAGTTTTTTATGCTAATTAGAAAAAAGTGCGCTGCACGTGCAAAGTTTGTTTTTTGCTTATTAGATCTGTGTTTGTTGTTTTTTACCGTTCTCGTTGTTTTCACCCCGTCTTTAGTAATAGTCTTTAGGATTACTCGATTTTATATTTTCTTTGAGGAAACTATAAGTATTAAAGAGAGCTTCGCTTTTAGCCCTGGCTAAATCTATTTAGTATATACTAAAACAGTGGATAGTGTTTTTCGGGCACTCAGATTGGCTACTCAATCAGCGAATATCCTGCACTATTCACTGATTCAGCTCCAGTTCTTCCGAGCGAGCGACGCCAAACTCGCGTAGGTTGCGAGCAAAATACTTTCCCGGTTTGCTGCCGTAACAAACTAAGAAATTTCACAACTAATCAAGCAAGCTATTTCCGAAATACATGAAAAAGGTGACGAAGTTCGGTTTGGAAGTTTTGACAGGTAAAGCTTTGTCTTTTTGACTTGAATAGTTATCGATAAAACCGGTGAAAAAGTTTTTTGTTTATAAATGCAAATTAAGCTTAAGTCTTGCGTTACTTTATTTAGTTGACTAAATAAATAAGCTTAAAACTAAATTTAATAATCTTTTTTACAGAATTATTTTAAATACAAACAGAATTCACAACTCCTTTTGAAGAAACTTCCCCGCAAGAGCTAAAAACAAACGCCTTCAAAAGTTTTATTTGTCGCTAAGAAAAAGCGGTCATCATCGGTCATCGCGCCCCAAAATTGTAATCGTTGGCAACAGCAAATGAGTTAAAAATCATCATTTTGTGCTCAATTATCTCACTGTTTTAGTATATACTAAAACAATTACTCACGCAGACGTCCCTTTTTCGCGTGAAACAAAGGAAATAGGAGACGTCTGACGTAGGATATAACCTAATGCACGAAGAATTAAACACTGAGAAATCCATACTAATATGGTTAGGTAGAAAGAAACTAACACGGTCACAAAAAACAACACTAATAATGCAAAACTGAACTAACATACGGAAAATCGTTAGTATAACGGCGAAACTAAACTGCAGTGATTGGCCAACGGTAGCGTTGAACAACACCACTACAATAAGAACTACGGATATAAAGCGATAAGAAGACAGGGCTAAACTTTTAACATACGAACATACTGACCTACGAAAAAGTGTAAAAAAGACAGGGCTGACACCGCTAAAATGTCTGAGCTGGCATACGGAAAAGCGTACCAGGGGCCCGTTACTCGAAAGTCCCGGTAACTTTTCGGGCCCGAAATCAAATATTCAAATCTAAATGTAAAGAATAAAAGCGCGGGACCTGGCTAGCAAACTACTACATTTTGTTTCATTAACTGATAGTTTTATCACGTTAGATGCAAAACTATTGAAACCTCCGTCTTGCATGTAAACAACAACAGCTTTACGGGCCCGTTAATTATCGGGACTTTCGAGAAACGGGCCCCAGAAGACGTGAGAAGCAAACACGCGTGGAGAACTAAAGTAGATGGTAATGCTAATGATTAACTTCGCTTTTTATGCGCTGCCCGTGAGGGCAAAGCCCAATCAAAAAAATGAGAGGCAACATTCTTTCTGAGGTATGTCAAAAAAGACAAAATGGCGGACGGAACTCCCAGAAGGCTTTGCATGTCCCATTCCCCCTTCAATGGGACCGATTTTTGCGGGGAGGGGATGGGTCATTTCAGGTCGTCGGGCGAACACATTTGGAAGTCGATTTGGAACGAACACAAAGTTATTACGTGGAGTATTTGGCCCTATATCTACGCCGAATGATTATTGGATTTTTTTCGACGTGGTATAACTTTCCGTGAATTTTCGGTCATAAAGGCGAGGAAAACCCTTGTTTTTGCTCGTGAAAACAGTTTGCATTTTAAACGCGCTAAACAGAAGACGAGGTGTTTTCATCGTACTTCCTGACTTTTCTGGCTTATACTAGCAAAAATTTTCCCAGTGAAAACACAACTATTGACAGTACTGTAACTACAGGTGTGGATGAAAGTCCTACCAAGGTGTGGAAAGGTGTTGACTTAGACAGTGAATTACTAGAGAGGTCCAACGAGAGCTCTAGGAGGGAGAAAATCCAACTCAGGGAACTACTAGCCAAATCTGTAGAAGCAAGAACGAGGGTGCCTCCTAACACTGCTCTTTTGAGACCCACCACACCGGGAGAGATATCCAGAGTTCGTAGAGTGAGCGAGCAAGAAGCGCCAGACACACGCCTTCCCCAGTCGCGTGTGTCTCGCGCTCCTCGCTTACATTGCGCTGGCCTTCGCTCACCAGCAAAACGCAAAAAATAACGCCTGTTATGCAGGCTAGTTGAAGAAAACCAATGCTCAAGATACGGCATGACGTAGCCTTTGAGCAAACGTTAGGTGCTCGCAGGCTGGCGGTCATGGGAAGTATGACGTATTTTTCTTTCACAACCAAGTGATCACTGCATATCACTAGAGGGCAGATAATCTTTCAA
>BOPM01000445.1:219454-229454 GCA_022179025.1 Porites australiensis | reverse complement strand
TGCCCAACACTCAGAAAGAATGTTGGGAGAAATGTCTTAAAAACCCGCTTCTGAGAGTGCGCTTTTATGTCTTTTGGTACTCAAGTCAGTTGAAAGAGAGCTGAGAGATTTGTTCGTATAGGGATCGCGTGACCGTGGCCCCGTGGAAAAGTTGAGTAATGACTACTGAGCTATGAAAAGAATGCGATTACTAATGCCTTCTGGAAACAGACCTCTGCTTTTTAGAATGGATCATTTGTTCGTTCTGTGTTCCCACTAAACCACAGTTTCCGTACTTAACTCATAAACGCCGCTGACAAAGCTCACTGAGATTGCTTAGTCAGCTGCATTTAATATCTTGCGCCCAGTTGAAACTGGGGATATTGGCTGTGTCGTGTTAATATATATGGTGTCTGAGCCAATAGGTTGGAAATGACAAAGTATTACTGAAGCTGTCTCTTAGAAAAGCATAGTTCCTTGCAACTTGTATTTTCAAGGCACTGAAAACCAAGGACGAACAATCAATTCGAAAACAGAGGAATTAGCAAATGTTCCAAATATTCAAAACACTTCTGGGAAATCGTTTAGTCAAAAGGGTATATGTAACACTTCAATAACGCAAAATAGGAGTAGAAGGAGCCAGTCAGACTGCCAAAATTGATAATTGGACGAATTTTTACCCAGACTACTTCCTTTTCACGTGTAGAGGTTGCTTAATCACTTATTACTTCATAATTACTGCATCATTTAACAAAAGCCCACTGTTCGAAATCACTGAACTAAGAACTGTGAAAAGGGCAAATATATTATATTATTTATTAACTATCTACATTTTTAACATGTGAGAATACGCGCTAAGATAACCTCTTTCTGATACATTAATTATCAGCTGCTTCATTTAGAAAAGTAACAAGCATGAATTTATCGCAAGTTACAAAAAGCCTACTGTCTTTGCACTGCCCTACAAACATGATGACAACAATGGCATAAACTGAAAGGAGTACTCGGCATGAAAGATGAAAATTGGTCGTCAACCCCCTCGCGTCCACCTCCGTTGACTGTGCACTGGACAGTCGATTGGCCCTCCTTGGAGAGCAAGAGAGGCACTTTCTTCAGAGTTAGTCAGGGAATATTATGCCGTTAAACACTTGACTTACATCAAAGATTCACGAGTTGAACATATAAAGGCTAATTCAACAAGGAAAAGCATGGTAAGGTTCTCGAAGCCTATTAGCGCACAAAAGATATCAATAAATCTCCACATTGACAACGTCAGTTCACCTTTGTTAAAACGCCTTGCTTCCAAACTGGGGAGCGTGCAGCCATATACAACATCGAGGTACTAGGTAACTGCCATGTCTATTACCTTAAGACTCAATCACTAAATTAATTGCATGACGTTTGGCTCGGAGAAGGGACTTGATAGTGATGATGATAGTGGCACATTGGAAAGCACACTTACCCAGATTACATGAATTGTACTTGGACTAATCAAATACATCACATGACTGTTATAATTTAGGCACCACAGTTTCAAACTCAGAGTTGCTTGATCAGTAAAATGTTGTCCCGATGGCTTCAGTCACGTGACGAGGTGTTACAAGTATCTGGCGTGACAGCTATTTGAATTCCTCGGGGTGACTCTGGTGGTCTTCCTCGCATGCAGGTGATTTTGTCCAATCATAGAAGCGATATCTTAGACAGCACGAAAGACGCTGGAATGATATGGGTTTCAATATAGCGACGGCTGAAATGGTTAAAAGCGTGTTCGACCTTTTTTTTCTTATCACATTGAGAGACATCAAGCAAAGATGATAGCCGCGATGCCAGAAGCTCATAAGCACAAAAGTGAGCCTTACGTCGCATTGTGTATCAAAGCTTTTTCTAATCTTGTGCTTTTCCCTACGAACACAGTAAAACCCTGATATAAAAAAACCCATAAAACAATCACCTCCGGAAAACGAACTATATCCTTTGCCTCAGTTACAGTGAAATTTATGGAGCAGTACCCCGATGTATAAAGGAACCCCGTCATTACGAACACGTTTTCCCAGTCTCTTATCAGGGTAACTCTGTGTGAGGGAATCCAGCATTTCATTCACTCTGCCTTTTCTGTCGCGTGACACATGCAGGTGAAAACATGACGGTTATTCCTTGACACGTGTTATTCCTGTTAAGGCTAATGAGTTGCGCGCTTTTCCTTTTCCGATCTTCCGTTTTCCCTGATTCCAATAACTTAAATAAAGCATCCACTGATCGATGAGTAGCCCAATACCCTCTGTGTATTGATAGACTGATGTGACAATCGAATATAAGACGATATAACGAACAGCGTAGTAAAAGTGCATAAATTTCTAACTGGTGATGAAAATAAGAAACCAAGCCATGAAAGGGTTGCGAAATCGGCGATATGTATGTGACTCCGATGAAACATTTGTATTCAGTGTCGTCCGGAAGAGTGAAGATTGTTTGGCAAGGAAAGTACGCGATGGCAATGACAAAATTATGATGATGCTGCTGAAAGTTCCAAATAGTCATTTTCAGACATAATCGAAGATGCTAAATAACCCGGAAAATTTCACCGGCTACACCTACAAGTTTTTCCTCGTGCGTCTATGTAAGAGTTATTTTATACCTACCTCTCCTTGCAGGAAATTAAGTCAGTTGATTCAGGCTCTTTGCAGTTCCATGAAATAAATGTATCAAAAAATGTTCCTCTTAAAGGTTTCACACAACCTTGTCTCTTTCTATCTCTGTTCCTTAGAGCCTTCGTTACCTTTATTCAGCGGAAGAATCCAAAACAGAAAGTACAAAATCCTGGTTCCGGGCTTGATTGGGCCTGCGTGGAGTTTCAAGTCGGGCTGCCATCGAACGCTTTCATTGAACGCTTCAGGAGCTCTCTAGGAAAGTAACTGCGAGAAAGAAAGAGATTCTCGGAACTGTTTCATCCATTGCCTTTTTCTTAAGGTGACTTGAATATTGGACCCGTTAGCTTTGGGTTCCCGGCCGGGAATCTCGGCTATGGATCGACTTTGGAACGGCTTTGATACACGACGAAAGTTTCATGTATCAAAGCTAATGCTTTTAAAAACGGTGTGCGACAAACGCAGACTGCAGACTTGCAAACTGTCAGGGAAAGGAGGTAAACATCGTTGTGAAATGCTCAAACAGATTCGCTATCCCTAAATAGACTTTTGAAGACTTAAACTTTAGCTGATAGGGAATCCGTTAAAGCATTTCACAACCATGTTTCCATTGTTTACCCTCCAGTCTGCAGTCAGCGTTTGTCGCACACCGTTAAAAACTGGGCCTTACCGTTGCAACTTGAAAATATTATGGTATTTTTCGAAGTGGCCTATCATTTTTACCGCGGGTTTGTTTTTGTCCGCAAGGCGAGAGTTGACTGTTAGAAAAACATTAATCTACTGTGAAAAATGGAAGCAAAATCGGGGGTAATTTGAATGAAACGGCCTGTTTGAAGATCAGAAGACGAAAATAGATGCTACACCCTGGATGCTATTATTCAACGAACCTACCTTGCGATCTGTTTTTCCCTTTCTCCCTACTATCTCCCTTGGAAAAATGAAATATACGAAGCTATTCTATTCCAATTTGCGGATTGTTGTTCACTTTTTTTCCAAGAAAAACGTTCCTACATTTGTAGAAAAGACGCTGCTAAAACGATTTTTCATTTAGAAAACTTTGCCTTGTTTTTCTTGTTGACATAGAATGTTTATGGCGGTCGGCTTTTAATATAATTTGATCAAACACAGGTCAAAGCATTGTGGTACGCTGACAAGAACAAGATGCAGCAAGCAAACAAATAACAAACTTAATGGTAGAAAGTTTAGCTGAAAACTAGAGAATCGTGTAACTTTAAAGCTTTACCGAACAGTTCTTTAGCAATGACATTTTGGTCGGTATGACGTTTTGAGCCTAGATTGCCGTACCTGCATACGCCGTGGCTAGATCCCTCGATCAGGACTGCGCAATGCCATATTAGGTAATCGAAGCCCCTCCTTTGTGCCACTTTACTTCTGTGGCTGCCATGGTTACAGTGCAGCTTCTCACAACAGTATGTCCTTGTTGTTGTTTTTTTTCTGTAACCTTGTTCCCTTAACTTTGCCAATGAAGCACGGTATTTCTTGAGACGGTAAAACGTGAAATCCTGTATACATTGAGGGACTTTCGCTTTCTGATTTCTTTTTTGCGAACAAAAATGGCTCCGCAGATGTACATGATTGTTCGGCCTTATCCACAAACGTCTAACTATTGTAGAGTACTAAACTCCTGTATTCAATTTTAAGAGGCCTTCGTCGGTGTTCTGTGAACTTTTAAAAATTGAATCATAGTAGGCGGTGGAAAATAACTATAAAACTTTGACACCAGTGACATGCCCTGAGAAATGGTATGCCGTTTCCTTGACCTTCTTAAATAACCCGTCTCTGTTCCAAAAAGTTCAAAATATGTGTATCAAGTCTTAGTTAGACTATTAATTTTGAGGTAATTGTGCACCAAAAAGAAACTTGCAATTCATTGGTTGCTAACTACTTTTTATCAGTGGTGCGTTCAGTACAAAAACTATCCGTTGCGTAACAGCTTGTTATCCATTATTCATTATAGTTTTCTATTCGTCAACTTTTGTGATCAAAACATAACAATTACGTGGATATTTCATTGGTCAGCAACTGACTTGGATCAAACCTCTACTGGTCTATTGGAACCACGGTGGCAAACTCAGGTTTTTTTTTCAATTATCTTCATGATATAATCGGCCCGCCAGGAGCCTATATCATAGTCGACTGTTGGTCCTCAATGCCTCGTTTCAAGGTAAAAGATCTTTTGAATTCAGTGCAGATGCAATCAAGGCCAACAGGGTTAATTAACATAACTATCGAGGAAAAGTATTTTTGCCACTACTGACAATAAGAATAAATATGGAATAATATATCTAGCCGGATTTTTGAAAACGTTTAACGCCAAATAGACCTCTTCCGTCAAACAGTGTTTTTTTTCTCCAAAGTAGCCATTATAAAAACTAAGAGTGCAAACACTTCTTTTTTTCTCGTCTCCTACTTTCCTTCCCTTCGCTCTTTCTTTTTCTTCTTTCCTTTTCCTTCACCGGTGTGATTTTGGAGCTTCTCGGGCCCAAAATAGAAACTTGCGGCCTTTTGGCCCTTTTTCACTCAAATTTCAAAAAAGTAGAACTGCCGAAATATGCTGAAAACCATTGTAAGTCAGAGCTATTGGGATCAGGTCTGAACGAGTCGATCAAGAGTTCTTCCTTATTCTGGTCCAATGACATAAACCTGACTCTCTGACTGTACGAGGTGAAACTCACCGCGCATGACCACAGAGTAAACAGTGACCGCGTATAACCACAGGCGTCCCAAGGTCACGTTACGAGTGTGTTATGTGAATTAACTTTCTCACGAGA
Source organism: Porites australiensis (assembly GCA_022179025.1). Classification (NCBI taxonomy): domain Eukaryota; kingdom Metazoa; phylum Cnidaria; class Anthozoa; order Scleractinia; family Poritidae; genus Porites; species Porites australiensis. The sequence continues at coordinate 224,038 of BOPM01000445.1, read as the reverse complement.
AAGTCGGTGTCGCGTTACAAGCAACCGTTGAGACTTTGTATGAAAGATAAAACACCGCAGACCTCAGTATTTTGTTTCTCATACAAAGTCTCAACGGTTGCTTGTAACGCCACACCGACTCTCTTGTGAGAAAGTTAATTTACATAACACACTCGTAACGTGACCTTGGGACACCTTTGGTATAACTTTTGTGTTGCCATACATGTAGCTGTAAGGGGTGCAAAAAAGACACTGCATCTTGTCTCTTTTGTTGTAGAAGTAAAAAATATTCCAAACAAGTCTTCTTTCTGTCTGACTTCTTTATTCAAATCATTTAACCTTACGCACTGCATTACACAATAGGGCCATTTATACGAGGAAAAATAAGACGCGTCTTACATAAGACGCGTCTTAAATAAGACGCGAACTTTCCGTATAAACGGCACATTTCGTCTAAAATAAGACGCGGCTTAGCTAAGACGCGTCTTATTAGATAAGACATACTCGTATAAATGGTAATAAATGGTACAGTTCGCGTCTTATTTAAGACGCGTCTTATTTTTCCTCGTATAAATGGCCCTAATGTCTCATGGAATCAAGCTGTCCCATTCGTGGACTTCGCTGGACGAAGGTCTCAGAATCACGCGTATTCGGTATCATGTTTGTTACATCGTCGCACGCTGGGATACTGAAATTCATGATTTGTGAGTACCTTTGCTCTGTTAAATTTGGTGCAGATTAGGTGAGTGAGGTATAGCGAAAGACGTGTCTTGCACCCCTTTAAACAGTACCAAGAATCAAAACACAATTAATGTTTTATCTTTGACAAGATTTAACACAAGGGCATACTATAAGGGAAGAACGGGACTCGTGTGTCAATTATCAACAGTTAACGAGACAGTACCTTAGAAATAAATGACTAGATTGCCATTTTAAAGCTTCTTGACGAGGAGTAAGAAAAACACAAGAAAGTGTGCCTGAGAAATATTTTGATACATAACAAAAATCTTAAGTGTGCAGTGAGAATATTTAAACACATCTACAATGCTCGTTGTTTAAAGCCGTTGAATTAACTCGATCGCATTTCTTTCTTTTTACCAAGCTTTAAAATAAACTCCTAGAGTTTTTACAGCAAAAAATTGAAAAATAAGTATACTATAATAATCTATCACAAAATATATGTACAATGGTTTTACAGTCATTGAATGCTGATAACGTAACATAGAAATGAGCTGTTAAGCCTATTAAGCTTGAGTTAGGCCAGCTCTTTTTGAGACGCTGGTTGGACTTCTAACAACAAAAAAAGAGAAAAGAAAAGAAAAAAAAAGATAGGATGTGCTATGAGTTTTATTTGCATGAGAATAAAAAATCATTTTCATATCAATGGCGTTGAACTTAGGCTCGCTTTGAAACAGAGGCTTGAGGCAACTCGGAAATGGCCTATTAGTTAGCTGAAGACAAAGCTTTTTCCTAACTGTTCCAAACGTACATATCCTGCTGTCTATTTCTTTCGCCAATTCATAGGAACTTTAGCCCGGGGATTCGTCGGAAAACAATCAAGTCTCAGGATCTGTCAGGATAAGCGGCAGCTTTTCTTCTGTAGGAAGATAAACAGCAGAAATGTCAAGACAAATAAACTGTCTGCCTGTTGAACAATTCCATCGTCCACCTTTAATAAAAAAAGGGCAGAAGAAAATAAAAAGGCATTAAACTCAATTAGGGAAAACAATAGAAATGCGCTGGTGGTGGTGGAGAGAAACAACGGAAATGTGGTGGTGGTGGTGGAGGGAAAGCAAAAGAAATGTAGTGGTGGTGGTGGTGGTGGAGGGATAACAATAAAAATTTGTCGGTGGTGGTAGGGGTATATAGTTTCACTATTCACAAAGCTGTGTTGAAAATATAAGTTGAAGGTAGGGTCGATGTCCATGTAGAGTCAATGTGGGGTCAATGTGGTGAAGGGAAAATAAAAATAAGACTAGTAATAACCAAAGGTTAGAGAATGCAGGCGACAACGATCGAAGGTCAAAACACTTTTGCTCCATTGCTATGCTTTGCGTAAGTTTTTCGTGGAAGATAGTCAAAGCGCGCGTGATCAGATTGCGTTCTGTGCATTCCATTCATTCTTAGTGGAAATCCAAACGAATGCTGGCTACATACATGCGACGTATGTGTAATAGTAACCTGGAGATTAGGATTGCGGTCTCCTCTTGTCGCCCGCAATAAAAGGGGAAACCAAAGTAATTGTGGAGGAGTAGGAGGGGAGTAAGTAAAACATTGTCCCTCGTGCTAAAAAGAGCTAGTTTCCCTTCTCCCTCATTAATGTGCACGATTTGCCCGCCAAGAATCGGTGAACCGGAACTGGGACAACGACAGCGGCAGAAAATAGAACGTGCATAATTACGTTACGGCTCAGTAATTGTAAGCCACATGGGGGTTTGAGTTTATTCCTCAGACACCATGAAGTAACCAATGATATTTACCGATCTTAAAGTAACTAGAAAACCACTTAAAAATAGCATATGACCTTATCTTAATGAGATTCCTCCGCACTTTATTCATGAGATGAAGAAAAAAGGCTATGACGTCATTGGCGTTGATGAATTGCCCACGACAGTTAATTAAATCCACAAAAAGGGTTAATTTCATCCCTACCAAACTACTAATGATCGTTCTACACTAATGGCTGAGTTGAAAGTAGTGTCAACAAAGGGCATTACAGAGGTTAACTATCACTTTTATGGCAGAAGGCCAGGGAGAACGCAAAACATCAGATATGCTCATAATGATTACAACGTATCCAACAACAGTCAATCAACAAATAGCTCTTCCTCAAGTTTTCGTTTACGTTAATATATAAATTTAGCCAGGGCTAACGGCGAAGCTCTCGGTAATATTTATAGTTTGCTCAAACAAGATATAAATCGTGTAATGCTAAGCGGCGAAGGCAACGAGAACGGTGAAAAAACAACAAAAAAGAAACTTTTAGACGTGCAACACACCTTTTTTTGTACATTTCTTTGCCGTTGTTTTACACGACTACAACGTGAAACTTCCAGAAACTTCCTACTTACACGTTTTATAGAGGAAATTTCCTACTTGTTCTTGTTCACTCTTTTTTTTCACTGCCGCTCATTTTCACCTTGGTGGCCGCTAGCATTTCTCATTTTCTCAGGTGCAAAATTTTCACATTCTTCTTCCACAAAAAATTGTCTCCTTTGTTTTTCATCTCTCTCTCTAGCTCTCTGTCGTGCTTTTTATCGTTTAGCTTCCATGGCCTGTCGCCTCCTTTCTCTTTTTCTCTGTCTTTCTCTTTCTCTATATTCCAAACTTTTGGACATGACAATTAATCTAAGCTTAATACTTAAGATAACACGGATACGAAAACCATTTCTGCTTTCCGTTTTAATCTTTATTGACTCTTTATTCTCTGCCTCACAAAGATGCGGGTGGCTATGCAATTTCCCGCCAAAATAACCTCGAGTTGCATTTGGGTTGCTATACCCATTGATTGAGTTATTTTGCATTGGTTTGCCTGTGGTTCGGACGGACGAGCGGTCGGTCGGACGTACGGTCACGCGATTACCAAAATTTCTCGGATGGGTAGATTACCACATTTTCTTAGGTATCGAGCTACGCTCGCGCGTGGAGCTTCGCTAAAAAATCTCTCCAATTGGGGGAAATTTGCTCTCTCGCGTGTTCTGGCGGTTCGTTAAGATGGAGAGCTTCCTTACAGGCTAGTTAGAACACTCGTCGAAAACGGCAAACAACAAATGTCAAACGCAACAAATGCGATGACAAATGACATACTTGGCCATATTTGCCGTTAAGAAAAATCAAACTCTGAGGAATGTGAATTGATTTTTTTTGTTTTTGGTAACGCTTAATAAAAGAGTAGGAGTTTTGTTTCTAACTTTAAATATAAGGGCCAATTGAAATAAATTTGGCATTTTGTAATAAGAAGAATACACCCTTCAAAACAAAACCGTTACGTTGACCTGTTCATTGAGAGATTGAGCTTCACATGTACATCGAAGAGGGGGCCCCTTCTCCGATTTTCCCTGAGGGGAGGGGGGTCTGTACACATTCTACTTCCTCAAAACCAGGAACATCACACACCTAGTTTGTATCCAAACTTATCTTGGTATGCTTTTGATGGCCAAAAAGTGTTTTCAGCGAGGTACAAAGTTTCCCTCTAATAACCCTGACGCTAAGAACTGTCTTCATGTGCCGTTTAGTCGGCTATCAACTAATTGTTTTACAACGTCTCATTCTATTTTGCATAGTTGTCCCGAATGCCATTAGATGAAATTGCCTACGCTGGTGAAATACCTTCCTTTTCAATGCTGAATACTTACTTCGACCGGAAACAGTTCTTGGGGGTAGTTTTCAGATTCCTCTGCCGTATCACCCAATTGTTATCTTTAAAACAAAAAATAAATGAAAGTGAAATGAGAGAAAAGAAGAAAATAACTATTAACGATTAATTGCAACAACAACGTATAAAACCCATGCGTAGGGCGGAGGTTACACCTTGGGCGGCACTACCTTTTTTGGCCTAGAGGGGTATGTGCCGCTGAACAGGGTATGGTTTTCAAGGTCTTGAGT
>BOPM01000445.1:209454-214454 GCA_022179025.1 Porites australiensis | reverse complement strand
TTTTGTTGTCTAAAATAAACAAACTCGACCGCGATTTCTTGTGTTGGTAGATTTTATCACTTGTTACTTGTTTGCCCCATCAGAAACCATGTGACATGCATTTATCCCATCAGCCAGCCCCCACCGCCAGTAGCGCGTTCAAAGATGGAGGCTGTCGTTAATAACGTCTTTTACAGTATTTTTGAATGAGTCTTGCGAGTACCATGATCTGGATCTTAAGGAATGCCAGCCGGACTACAAACGGATTGGGTACCATACTCGCGGCTTCGGCCTATGACCGCGGACCCTGGAGCATCTCGTAGCACTTGCCGCTTGCAAGAAGTAGTCTGAGTAACAGGGTTTCTTCGCTTGGTTTTTCTTTTCTTGGGGAAACCCTAGTGATACCCATATCACTAGTGATTTAGGAACGGGGAAACCAGAAGATACCGTGGCCTGTGCAAAGCAAGGGCTTTACACAGGCTACCCAAATCTTTGAGTTTCGGTGTACGGTGGGGCACTGGAAACTAATAAAGATGGCGGCGTGTAAACTCACCGTTTGGCTCAATGTAGCTTTTCGAAGGTTTGTGATGATTGTTTAGATGACTTTTCTAGAAGCAATCTTAAGGAATGTCGAAAATGGTGTTCTAGTTTGTTTAAAAGTACTCGATATGTGTTTACCAGCAGTCTTCGTGGTGGAAAAGTGTCAAGGAATGACCAAGTCGGACCACGTGATAACGAACAGTACCATCATTTGTGAAGGTAAATGTAAGCTTAAGTTTTTATTTCTTAGCCTAAATAATCGAGTAAAAGACACATAAATACATTTTGACGGGTAAAAGTTTCGCACAAGTCCAAGCATTTTTGATTTTATTCATTCTCCGACTCTCGCTTCATGTATGTTGTGGTTCAATTACCTCTCAACTCAACTTAACCCAACTGTTTATGAATTATAATTAATTATAATAACCTGGGGTAAAACTGAGCTACAACTAACAGTGAAACCTCGATATAACGAAGGGACAAGGGGCTGGCAAAATCTGTTGGCTATAACGACGCTTCGTTATATGGGGGGTTCTTTTCCATACATTTTACTATTACTGGGGTTAAGAAAATAGTTCGTCACACTGAGGACTTTGTTATATAGAGGTTCCTCTGTAATCTTCATGTTTCATTTTTTTGTTTATGAGGAATACATCCCCCAGGGGCAGGTAGATGGGGGGGGAGGCAGCGGGGGGAGGTGGTGGTTATTTTGCAGCAGGGATACTCAGTGGAAGAGGTGGGTAGAGGTGTGCTGCTGAGCCTTTAAACCTTGACTCTGGTTAAGACAATAATCATTCATTTCACTACCTGTTTAACAACAAGAGACATTATTTTACGAACATGATTCATTTTGTTTTTCATGGAATTAAGTATATTTTAAACTAACATCATGGAATTAGATTGTTTGGGACAAATGTAGACCTTTTTTGCCAACCTTCACAATCTTTAAAACACTTCTGGTCCAAAAAGTCATCTTGTTCAGTGGCACATAGCCGTTTAGGCTGTACTATTCCCTGGGGAATACATGTTCTAGTATTGGGAGGCCAGAACTAAGTGAAGCAAAGTATGCGCATAATACATGCCTAAACATGATTATGTATACATGCATCTGGCTGTATGGCTACATGCATCTGATGTAACACATACATTGACACATATGGTCTGCTCGAAAGTGCCAGTAAACCTTTAGACTCATAGGTACAATGTATGTGTTAGTATAAATAACAATGATTGGATGAGCTTGAGTATGATCCCGAAAATAATGTTATGGAGTTCAAGGAAGGTGTTAGTTGGCTTCAGTAGATAACACCCTCCTGCAATAATTGTTTTATTATTCATTCGAAATGTTTGCTAGTTTAAAAACAAGCATGCCTGCCACACTCGTTGTCTTTAAAGTTGTGGTCTTCATTTGTCTGTTTCACGACAAGTTGAGATGGTATTTAAAAGGGATGCTTAGTCATGCAGATATTGCATGCGTGCAGACGTCTCCTATTTCCTTTGTTGCACGCGGAAAAGGGATGTCTGCGTAACGCCGTCGCTAATCGTGTTCCAGCGTCCCGCTGGCGTGGTATTCTATTTCGCATAAATTGTGAAATAATATCCGGTTAGAAATAAGAGTTGACAGGCCAAACAAAACATCATAAGCTCGTGATACGGGCGAAACGTGACCTTGAGAGTCTGCTTGAACAGAGGTTTTTCTTTTCTCTCTCGCGCGAAGATTACTAGCACTACATAGTGCATGTAGCATTCTAACCTTTGACTGACTAAATCTCATTTTTGCCATGCTAAGTGTTCCATTTAGGGGTCATGAAGCAGGTTTGTTACATGCGTACTGAGTAATCATTTCCTGTGGTTTATGCTTCTGTGGGTGTTCCCGATAGGATTTGATTTCAGATGCAGTTGTAAAGTCTTTAAATTTTCTTGACCTCTGTTTGTTACAGCTAAATAAAGATTTTAGTTTCTTTGGCTGGCTTTCTCCGAAATGCCTGCCTGGTGCGAAGTCCACACCGCTTTTGTAGTTTTCTCAGACACTGTTTACAAATATGATGTGATGTGTCATGCACAGTAAATTGTAAAGAAATAATTTCCTCGTACACGTTAAATTTTCCGTGTTCCCGCACAAGATTTCGATCGCTCTGCTTTTCGATCGACGAAAAACACAGCACACAGTCGCACATGTTTTGATTTGTTTTGGTTAGAAAACCCCGCTTGCATAAATCATTTAAATCACCGCATACATTATCAGACCACATTCTATAACAACCAATCAGCGTTAAGTCAAACAATGCACACTGTGTGTCAGCCTATCACAGCGTGTTCCCAAGATCTTGGGAACCCACCAGGACGCTGGAATACGATTAGCGACGGCGTTACGCAGACGTCCCTTTTCCGCGTGCAACAAAGGAAATAGGAGACGTCTGCACGCAGGCAATGCAGATACAACTGTATTTTCCAAATAGAAGAAGTCATCTGTCAAATTGTAGTCTTGCTGTTCTTGCCAAGATTTTAGGCAGTAGTTTGATTATTTATTCTTGGTGAAACATCTGAAATGTTCTGCCATTTTGTAACGCTCTACAGTTCTCTATCTTTTCCCAGGGCTTCTCAGTTTTTAGACCATTTTTCTGGCGATTATGTTGTACTATTGATGTCATTTTCTACATAATATTTTTGTAAACTTCTTCCAAATTTGGTCAATGCTACGTGTAGCTGGTTATGAAGAATTAGCTGTGTGATTTAAGCCAATCAAAAGTGGAGAGTATTTTGAATGAATGTACGTATGGCCTGCAAGCACCTAACTGCCAGATCAGAATAATAATTACAGGGTTGTCAAAAAGATTTTCGGTTGGAGGAGAGTAACAGAAAGTAGCCGGCATGTGTTTCCCGGCGGGGCCGGTAGGGGAAGACATATCACTATTGATATAAACAGTTCAATCCAGGTTAGTAGCAGCTGTCAAACATGATAGCATCGATACTTTGTCTGAATTACTAAGTGAAACTTTGATGGAAGCATGCAAAGAAGCTGGATAAAAAGTGAGAGGCAGCAAAATTAAATGCAAATCACAAATAAAATGGTTTGATCAGGAATGCAAAACGGAAAGAGAAAACTTGCAATCCCTTGGGGAGAAAATTTCTCATAACATTAAAAATTCAGAACTGAGACAACTATATCAAGACAAAAAGAAGAGGTTCAAACAAACTTGTAGACGGAAGAAACAGGAGTCTATCAGCAAAGGCATGTCTAATATCGATATGCAGAGACCTGGTGACAAATAGGAAAAATCTTTAACTTAGGAAAAAGAAAAACACATGGAGCTGAAGCAGTGAGTAGGGAACAGTACCTTAAGCAACAGAATGCGACCCCTCTCAATAATATACTAGATTTGGAGATGAATATGGAAACCCACAGTAATGAAAGAGTGGAAGGCCCAATTCATTATCCAATAACTGATTAAGAGTTCGAAGCTGCAATTAACAAACTGAAGGCAAACAAATCTCCAGGTATCGATAATATATTAAAGGAAGTAACAAGAATCAGAAAGGAAGCCATTACATTGCATTTAGTAAATTTATTTAATCCAATCTTAGATACTGGCAAATACCCTGCTCTTTGGAGTTTTAGCTTCATTGTACGTATTCATAACAAGGATAATCGATCCAAAGTCAAAAATTACTGAGGTATCACTTTGCTCTCTTTGCTAGGCAAGATCTTTACATAAATCCTCAACAATCGAATGTACAACTACATGGTTCAAAAAGGAATTTTAAAAGCTGAACAACGTGGCTTCAGAAAAATGCATGGCACAGTTGATAGCGTCTTGACATTAAAAACGCGTACTCACAAGTACGTGAAATCTAAACCACAGAAGCACCGAAATTTACTCTTTTCATACTTCATCTACTTTAGAAACACTTTTGACTGTCTACCCCAACAGAAACTAGTCGACAAACTAAGAAAAGAAGGTGTCCACAGACGTTTCTTGGACGTTTTAATATCCACGTACCCAAGTGATAAATCGGCAGTTAAAATTGATGACAAATTAACTCAATCATTTACTTGTAACGGAAAGCTTCCATGTTGTCACCCACTCTTTTTAATTTCTATAGCTAGGACAACTCATGTCACTATGGATATGTGTTTTTCGGGTAGGGAAAAACATATCACAATGGATATGTGTTGTGCATGTAGGGGAACACATCATTATTAACAAGGAATACAAGGATCACTATCGATATGTGTTTCCGGGGTGGGAAAAACCATATTGAGAGGGATATGTGTTTTCCGGGTACAGGAACACATATCACTCGCAATATGTGTTTCCGAAGTTGGGGAACACATATCACTAGGTATATGGGTTTCACAAGTAGGGAAACACATATCACTAGGGATATGTGTTTCCCAGATACGGCAACACATATCACTAGGGATACGTGTTTCCCAGGTGGGGGAACACATATCACTAGGGATATGTGTTTCCCAGGTG
>BOPM01000445.1:177360-193801 GCA_022179025.1 Porites australiensis | reverse complement strand
GGGGGGGGGGGGGTGGTGGTAGGAGAGGAGCGTTTGTTCTTAGGTAAAACTGCAAGGGGTAGGCAAATTAAGTTGTTTTTTGGTTTTTAAGCTTGAATATCTGATATTCTTCACTGCAGTAACTTACCTTCCCTTTCTTGAAGGTGATTTCTCAGTTTAAGTGAACAAAATGTCTAAATTGTTACATTCACTGCCATTTTCATTCCCACGTTCGGGGAAAATTTAGGCTACACAGTTTTCACTACAAGAAAAAAAATTGGCATGGTTGAACTGGATTATTCCTTTAATTTGTTTTAATTGATTGTGAATTTCGATTGCGTGGCTAATGTTCAAACCTCTTTGTGGAAAGCAGCAACAAGTGCTTTGAGTATGAATCTTGTGGCTCTCATTCTGACATTCGTTGAATTAATTCTGCCAATATAATCAGTCTACTCTTTGCAAAGTGGAAGAAGAATTACACAACAACATCAACAACAACAGCAACAATGAAATGATTAAAATAGAGTCACCACTAAAAATTTCTGCCCCAGTGTTTTAAAGTACTTTTGACAAGCCCTGACTAAAAGTGGGCGTGGAAAACTTAGTGTGCTTCTGAGGAAGTAAAGTTGGGAGATTTTGAAAACTTGCACTCATCTGTTTCAATTCCAGAGTGATCAACATGTTATTTCTCTTTACTTCTTTGAGTAAATTACCAAGTAGAAGGGTGTTGAAAATAACATAATTATCGTGAAAGGGGAGGCTTTGTCTTGATCAACTGTCAAATTCTCAGAACTGATGGTAAAGAAAATCCGCAGCAGTTAGTAAAGAAAATAACATGTTAAAACTTGGGACTGAAAGTTCACAGTAACCTAAAGGCCTTCAGACAGGCAGTTTTTTTTGCAGTAACAATGGAATCCTTAAATACATGTGCAAATTGAAATTCTTATTAACATCAGCTCGTATCAAACTTGGGGGTCTTTTTTTCGGCCGTTATTTTGGCTCGTCACGCAAAGTCGTGAAGCCAAAAAACGGCCGCGAAGGAGATCACACGCAAGTTTGACATCGGATTTATAGCATAGTAATGTGTTTTCGGTTAGGTTTTTTTTTATATGCATGTATTTTGTCCGTTTAATGAAAAACAAACTGCTTACTGAAAGAGTCTGAAATTTGTTCCCTCATGTTTTTCCAACTTTTGGAGCACAAGCAATCACAAATGAAGACGGCAGCAACAGTGGCACCTAACAGAAGGCTTCATATGCACGCTCGCTTTTATTTTTTTGCGCATTTATTCGCTTTTGTATGCAAAAAAAAAAATACAAGAATGTGATAATCAGAAGTTCAAGGTTTTGAGAACACAAACATTTAGCCATGTAGGGGATATCAAATTCAAAACGCGCGCGAACAAAGTTCAAATTAATAGGTAAATTTAAAATGCTGAGAAAATTAAAACAACAAAAGGCTTTCCCAGCGCGCTCGCTGTCATTTTGTTGCACATTTATTCGCTTTTGTACGCAAAACAACAAGAAAAGTAATAATAAAAAAATCAAGGATTTGAGACGGAACAGAAACATTTAGCCTTCAAATATCAAATTCAAAACGTGCGCGTACAAAGTTTAAATTAAAAGGTAAATCAATTAAAATGTTGAGAAAATTTAGACGATAAATGATGTTCGCATAACTGCTAATTATTTTTTCAAGTGCCGATCTTGGTGCCGTCGCTTTGTAGATTGCTTAAAGCTTTATAATATGCAAAGCAGAACTTGGCTTATTGTAAGGCTTGGACAAACAGTGAAACATTACGCGCAGTAACTTTGCACTGTGTTTCCATTTCCATAAAGAGTTATAAAGCAAAATGACAACGCAATATTTTTTTTTGCTTTGAAACATTTCGGACCAGGTCTTCGGGGGTGGAAATACAGTGTAATTTTAAGGCTGGGTTTTACTAGCAGCGTACCACAGACTTAAGTTTAGCGAGGTCATCAACAACTGAAGTGTATTTAAATACAAAACTGAAGGTGTGAGCACCAAGATTGTTCTTGTTCTCTCGTCCTAAAGGATTAACACAACACGAGCTGAGCACAACAAAACAAACTTTGTTTTGGTTTATCTTGCTTGTGCTTATGTTGTGTTAATTCGTTGCGCGGAAGAAGAATTCTAATAAGCGCGTGGGTTTCCTAAAGTTGTGTTTATGCTTTTGTTGTTGATGTCTTTACTAAACTGACGCTTGTGTTCATGTCGTTAGTAAAAACCAGCCTTTACTGCGCGTAATGTTTTACTGTGTCTGAGCCTTAAGGGGGTTTATCTGGTTCACTCAAGTAGTTGGATTACAAAGTAAACAGCACAGGTACTGAAGATAACAGTATTTTATTGAACGAATAAAGCTTGTCTCTGTTGTCCATTTATTTACAATAAAAAAAATACAAAAAAAAGTAATCTAGCCTCCCCCGTCCCTGCCGGGCTGCTTCCACTCCGCTCCGAGTCGGTGTTCATTCTTCTGTCCTCATTTGATATTCCAACTTTAAAATCCTGGTCTGTTTTATCTGATCCCTTCATTCAAGCTGGGGGCAGTTGGACACTTAGAAAATTTGGCCGTTTGTCCCCAGGTGGGGAGGGCAGGGTGAAGGAAAGTGAGAGTTTGCTCCTCATGCCCTCAGGGTCTCATTCAACTTTGTCACAATACCACACCAAATCAATTTGGAATTAAAATTAGCCAAAACAATTTGTAGTGAAAATTATAATTTTGGTTTGAAAGTGCGTGTCTGCAAAGTCAATATATCGTGAAAAATATCCAGAGTCGTGGACAAGAAAAAAGAGGGCGCAAGACAGTGAAACTCAGTCTTCAGTGGGTCTCCGTCATCGATGCCCAGAAAATTGAACAAAGAATCGCGCTGGTCTGACCGACCTTCATCCCACAAACTTCACCAAAGAGCACAAGTCAATAATAATCTCTCCTCTGCGAAGCTACTGATATTGGATTTCTCTCGTCCTAGTTATTGTTTTTTATTTAGTGTTTAGACCTACATTAAAGGAAATTTGGAAGTCAAAATTACGCGGATTGTTTACGCGTCGTTTATTATTGCTGTTATTCTAAAGAGTCGAAATTATCTGAAAGTAATAAAGCGAAACATTAAGAAGCACAATTTACGCAGTACTGCTACAGTGCCGCGTAAATTGTGCTTTAAATATTTCGTTTTATATCTTAAAATTGGTTGCCCTTATAATCTAATGTGGAATTCGTTTAAATCAGTGCCGCGTAGGTTCGCCGTCAAATTTCGCCAAACTAAAGGGATTAAAGCGATCTTGAAAGATGATTTAAATATTTGCTTGTTTTGCTTCCCGTAGAAATAGTTCGATTAATTCTCTCATTTGAATAAAGGTTTATTTCTACCTTAAGAAATTAGTGCGAAAGAAATGTGAAGCTAGTAAAATTTAATGTTTCAGTTCCTAAAAAAATTTTGGATTCGATAGCAAGTCTTTAAACTTTTAAATCTTTATGTTTTTCTGCATAGTAATTAATTAAATTGTCCTATCTTTAAGTTCCCACGAGATTTGAAACTTTAGTCACGATGGTCACGCTAGCCGACTGTACCAGCATTGCGTGACGACCGTGACAATAGCCCAAATAGCGTGGAAATACGGTCGTGACTGGAATGGATACTTCAAATCGGGATTCCGATAAATGACTGGAACTAGCCAAATATATAATTTTTAATATGAAAAATTGATCTTAAGTATATGGTTCCAGACCTTTATCCGAAACCCTAATTTGAAGCATCAATTGAAGTCACCACCGAGAAATTGCCTTACAGCGTGAAAAGTTAATGTTTATTCTAGCTGTTTACATAAGGCTATCCGAAATTTAGGTCAAGTTAACCTGATTTTTCACACAGCCCACGGAAATCTATTCTACGTCCTCCTTAAAAATAAGGATATAGAGCAGATTACCACAGCTGTCTGATTTATCAAGTATTTCCTTATTTCGAAAATGGTTTAGTATCTAAAGCTGATATTATTAGTCTAACATGAACAGCCATGTTTGTTTGCCTGTTGTTTTCAGTTGAACAAAAAACAACAGGTAAAAAAAACAGATGTTGATGTAACCTAAACTTAGTTTTGATAAATTTGTTATAATCTGACGTAGGAAAAAGATGAAAATGAAATAAATTTGGACCTATTTATGAGCGTTGTTTTGTTTTTATGGTTTTAGTTAAATTTTCAGATGGAAATGAAATAAATTTTGACCTATTTTGGATTGTTGTTTCGTTTTTACGGTTTTAGTTAAATTTTCAGCTAGTCGAAAAATATCAGCACAAAATTTGGCAATTATGGAAATGGTTTATATGCTAATTTTGTTTTTGTGCAATACTTTGGAAAGCTATTTATTGTTAGAAAATGAAAAGCTTTAGGGTTAGAAGAGAAATCCTTAACCAGTTGCCCCTCATTAGAGAGATTCTTAGTGACTATCAGCTCAATTTGATGTGATTTGTGAAAATCCACCCAAGCCAGACCAATGCCACTCAGTGCTCAGTTCTCTGCCCTCGAATCATCCGTCGACACACCTACTACGTGAGCCGGGGAGCACGTTCTTGCACCCCCGTTTTTCGTCCTCAACAGTGAAACATTCCCAGACATATTGTTTGCAGACAAGCAACTTTCTTGATCGAAATGGTTATCTATTTATTTTTTTGGAAAAAGGTGTGGTGTTATAACAGAATGAATGAAACTCTAAGAACATGAGAAGCAAACTCTCACCTTCCTTCACGCTGTCCTCCCCACTTGGGAACAAACGGCCAAATCTTCCAAGTGTCCAACTGCCCCCAGCATGAATTACAGGATCAGACAAAGTTTCCCAGGATTTCTCAGTTGGAATATCTCAGAGGACATCAGAATTCACACCTTCTCAGAGGCAGAGCTTCCACAGCCCAGCAGGGACGAGGTTGGCTAGATTCAAACATGACCTTTCCCAAGTGATGGGCTCCTAATCTTGTGCGTGTGCCACCTGAGGTCTGAAATTAAATAAGAACTTAAAAAAATAATGAAATGCTAATGGCCTTAGAAACCAACCAACAATTCTTGATGACACCACTGGTTTCCCCATGAAATGACTCAAAAATGAAGAATAAGTGAAGAAATCCTATACTAATGACGTGTCACCAACCAGATTTGGGTAGTGCTTCTGATTGGTCGTGCCACAAGGATAATGTGTCTCAACCAATCAGAAGCCATACCCAGATATGGCTAGTGACATGTCATGAGTCATCATTTTGTCGGAAAACCAGTGATAGCATCTCGAAAAGTCAGCTGTTTTCAAAGGCTTAGCTAAAGCAAGCCTAACAAAAAATTAATAATATTAAGATAACTAATGCAAGCTCATTAGCATATTAAACAAAGCTAGATACTTCTTGGTGCTACAAGTGCCCTCGTAATGTAAACATGTATTCAACTAATGCTTTGATTATGTGCAGAAAAATGGAAAAAAAAGAATGCCAAGGAGTAAATTCCTACAACTAACATGCCAGACCTATTGAAAACCTATGGAAATTGAAAAAAAAAAAAAATTCCACAGAGCAAATGTAACACCAAGAAAATTAATATATTTAAGTAGAATATAAATGCAATCAATAGTCTGCAGTCTGTGAAACCTGTGTAAAAGAATAAGTTCTCAAAAGTTAATAAAAAATTGTTTTAAAAAAAAAAAGCAACTTGAAAAAAAATTCTTACTACTTCAAGTTGCCTAGAAAAAAATTAAGTACAGGCAGACTGGAGATTGCCTTAGATGTAACATTCAAGTAAGCTAATGAATAATCTACTTTGTGTTATAATACTTAAGATCCTAATTTTCCCAAGATTTTTCCCAAGCTCACTGTTTCGTAAGAATTTCCAGTTGCTTTTGAGTTCTTTTTTTAATTAACCTGAAGATGGCAAAATCCATAGTGCACCGACCTTACTTTGAAGTGCCAACAGAGACCAAAATCAATCATCAACTTATTAACAATCCAAAAAAAAAATGAAACTCTGCCTACTTCATACTTACTTACATTCTCCTTACTAGTACCATAAGAGAGGTAAGAAAGAACAGTAAGGAGAATTTGTCAAGTGAAATTGGGACTTCAAGGATTAAGGTCACTGTGGTTAATTGCTTTGCTATTCCTATCCATACTGTGCTGTGTAGCCTATAAATGTAGATGCAATTCCAGCTGTAGCTTCCTGGCCACTGATAGCCAGAGAGATACCTTGGCTGACAAAGCTCAAGCTTATCTTTTCCCTTAATGGAAGATCATCATAAGTTTTATGGTCAAGGTGTCTACATTCTACCCATATAATTATACTATAGCTCTTAGGTTATCTGTATTGCCATGATGTTGTCCTGAAAATTTAAAGATCTATACCTGTACAGTACTACTATTTCTTGCAGCCTGTATAGTCCCTGACTGAGGTAATAATATTACTTAGGAGGTTTAGAGCTAACATTGTGCTAATGAGCTTGCTGAAGACTATTTAATTCTAGCATTAAATTAACACTAATACTGTATAAGTGGAATCCTGGTCCTTTGAACCTCTTGATTATTCATATTAAAACTTGTTTTTCTTCCCCTGAAGTCACTGTATTTTTTATATTTCGCCTTGTGTTTTCTCAAATAGAAAATGGCAAGAAAGCCCAAAACAAAACTTAATATCTCTCTCCTTCTTTGAACCCCTAGTTTTCTAAAACCAATCTTCATTCTCACAGGAGGTTCAAAAAATCATAGTTCCACTGTGTTAAGATAACACAGGAAGCACAGCAACTCCTATAATGAAGACGAGTTCCAATAGAAGGTAGATCTATAAAAATAATTGAGTGTGTGGTGAACTTCAACAAAAGGAATAAAATTAAAACAAAGTTAAAAAATTCTGCCTGTGTGATTAATGTTTGCTGTGGTAAGGTTGTAATGCTTCCCATGCCTCTAAAGATACAGGCAACATCGTGCTTCCCGCTGTTCTAAGAAAATGAAAGTCAGTGAATGACTAATGTATTTTGACTGATAGACCCAGACAATTACACGGAAAACAAGGCCACTCCCACCTACACCCTGGCAGCACAATGTCATCAACTGTGGTAAAAGCTCTATAAGCCCCAGCCTACCCCCTACCTATCACTGATCGCAGCCTCTACATTGTATTCCTTTAAGAGTAGATTTTTAACTTGATCCCCTTAGTATCCATTACATCCCCCACAACTTACCTTAAAAGCCATTCCTTTTGCAGGAAATGTCAGGACCTGATTCCCATCAAACAAATGTAAGAGGATTTTGCCAGTTTGTGCAAGATTATTGACAAAAAAGACCACCTTTTCCCTAATTTCCCCTTCCCTATCGCGATAAAAAATATCCTTTCTCCCCCCCTTACTCATTTACCCCTCTCCTCCAACTCTAACTCCTGCAACCCTCCTTAAAAGGCAGATAGGGGCTTAATTGAGCTTTTACGGTTTTAGGTATGTAATAATCTATAAAATATGTAAGCTTACCCACCTAACAAATATAAATTTATATTAAATACTATAATAATATCATTATCACTATTATTTTAGCAAGATTTCCTTTGAGCAGTGAAGCACTAGGCCCGAGGGTGGTACTTAATGAATGTTTGGGTGTCACTGGGACCCTGAACCCTTAGCCCATACCAAAACTAGTTCAGCTCAATTTTGCTATTCTTTATCACACCAAACTGGTCTTAAATTATTTTTAGAAACAATTTCTCTGTATCTAGTTAGCAGATAAAATACTGTCGTTCATCTTTGATAAAATTGCCAAATCCTGAGGAAATGTCATTTCTAATTACTAATTAATATAACCATTCTTGGCTACAGAGTTTCATTCGCCATTGTCTTGCAAGAATGAACCCTTTTCCCTTTTCTTCCCAGAGGTGAATAACCTTTGTAAAATTGAATAATGTATATGCTACTCAAAGGAATCTTGTGTTTGAACTTAATTTGTAAGTGGTACAAATAAGCTGTTTTTCAAAATATGACTTTTTTTGGAACAAAATAATCCAGTTGGAAAACGTTGCCTAATTGATAAGTCTCTGTCCAGTTGTTAAATTGAACTGGATGGTGACTCATTTACTTCAAAAACTAAAGAAACTTTTTATAAAATTTTCTCATTGACCCTTTTTTTTGTACAGAAATGGTGGCACACACACTGTATAATATATCATTATTCTTGTAATACAGATACCTTAAGTATTCCCTCCAATAGTGAATTACAGAATTCCTAATTAAAATTTGATCTCACTACATATTCAGCAATCTACTCCATGGCTGAAATGTGCTAAAGATCCTACAGTGACTGAATTTTGATTGAATAAATGAAATAGGTTTTCTTTGAATTTGGAAAGCTGTAAACTATGGGTAGAACTCAAAGAAAAAAATATTGCAAGTGAATCAATTCACTCCTGTTGGGAATACCACGGACCTGCTTTGAACAATGCATAAAGTCCTATTTGTTGAAATAGTCAATATTCTTCAGTTTTTTGTTTTTGTTTTTGGTGTTGTTTTTTTTTCACTGCCAAACTAAATGAATTTGCCTATTGATGTTGAATGGGGGTTGTGGAACAACAGCTGGGTGAAAAACCTCCCCGTACGTCCACTTGCTCCTAGGAGGAAAACCCCGGGCCAGCTGTACCCCGCATTCAATGACCTCCCGGGCAGGGTCAGAAATATTCTAAAACCAAGTACCTGTGTTGAGGCAGGGTACTGGTTGTAACAGTAAGTAATAAATATTTTATATGATTATATAAATACTAAACTAAATAATGAGTTGACTTTGATGATACCAGCCTCTGCACTGTTGGCTTTTGAACTCCTGCTATTGATGAATTGCTGACCAGTTTGCCAAATCCGCTCTTCTTTTCAGCCTGAGAAAAAAAATAAGAATTCATTTTTACTCAATTGTTAACTTATTTATGACTCCTTGCTGACTTTTGGCATGTAGGTATTTTTTGAGTTCAATGTCTAAGATTGAGTCCCAAATGTAAATGACTTCATAGGAGGGGTGTAACTACCTGAACACATGGTGCACATGTGCATCCCTTAAAAAGACTGCAGGACTGACTACAATGATTAAGATGACTAATGAGGTAACTAGGGTGACTTGAATGACTAGGATAACTGGGATGACTAAGATGACTGGAGTAACTGGGATAAATGAGATGACTGAGGTGACTGGGGTGAGCAGGATGACTGGGATGATAAGGATGGCAAGGGTGAATATGATAACTGTTAAGACTAGGATATAGGATGGCTGGGGTGACTGGGATGACTGGGAATGACATGGATGACTGGAATGACTAAGAGGACTGGGTTGACTGGGATGACTGAGGTGACACAGATGAATGGGATGACTACGATGACTAGGATGACTTAGGTGACTGGGATGACTGGGATAACTGTGATGACAGGGATAACTAGAAAAACTGATGACTAGGATGACTTGGATGACTGAGATAACTGAGAGATAACCAGGGTGACTGGGATGATTTATGCTGCTGGGATGACTAGAATAACTAGGATGATTGGAATGACAGGAGTGACTGAGATGAAAAGGATAGGTAGAATTACTGTGATGACTAGGGTGACTGGGAAGATTGGGATAAGTTACTGTGATGGAAAGAATAAGTAGAAGAACTGGGGTGACAAGGATGACTAGGGTGATGAGATGACTAACATTACTAGGGTATCTGGTATGACTGACATGAATTGGAAGAGTAGGATGATTGGAATGACTGGGGTAACTGGAGTGACTGGGGTAACTGGAGTGACTGAGATGACTAGAGTGACTGCAATGAGTGGAATATTAGGATGACTTGGATGACTAGGGTTACTGGGATAACTCTGATAACAAGGATGACTGGGATGACTATTACTAGAATAACTAGGACGAGAGGATGACAGGGATAACTAGAATGCCCGTAATGACTAGGTTGCAGCAGGGTCTGATTTTCTCTTCGATTTTTTGTTCCATTGTTTGTCCGATTTTTTTGTCTGATTTCTTGAAACATTTTTAGCTCGATTATTTTGTCCAATTTTTTGTCCGATTTCTTGTCCGATTTTTTGCCCAATTTCTGTGTTCCTTTCTTGTCCGATATTTTTGCCCGATTTCTTGTCAAATTTTTGCTCGATTTTTTTCCCATTGTTTTGTCGATTTGTTGTATGATTTCTTTGTCCGATTTCTTGTATGACTGTTGGATGTCTGATGTCTTATGTCCGATTTCTGATGTCTAAAGTCCGATGTCCGATGTTCCATGTTCCATATCCCATGTCCCATGTCCCATGTCCGATGTCACATTTTCAATGTCTGATGTCCGATGACTGATGTCTTATGTCCGATATACGATTCTGATGTCTGATGTCCAATGCCTGATTTTTGATGTCAGAGGTCCGATGTCCAAAGTCCGATTTTCGATGTCTGATATCTGATGTTCGGTGTCAGATGTCTGACAGCTGATGCCTAATATCTGATGTCTCATGTCCAATGTCTGATTTTCGATGTCTGATGTCCCATGTCCCATGTTATTGTCCGACTTTTTGTCCAATTACTTGTCTGCTTGTTTGTCCGATTTTTTGTTCAACTTGTCTGATTTCTTGTAAGATATTTTGTCCGATTTTTTGTACATTTTTCATCTGATTTTTTTTGTCCACTTTTTTGGCCGATTTTTTTTTTCAATATCTTGTCTGATTTTTTGTTCGATTTATTGCGCGATTTTTTTTGATGTCGATGTCTGATGTCTGATTTTCAATCTCTCTTGTCCACTGTCCGATGACCCATGTCCCATGTACGATTTTTCTTTGATATTTTGTTCAATTTTTTGTGCGATTTTTACTGTCCAAAGTTTTTGTCTGATTTTTCGTCTGATTTTTCTTGTCCAATTTTTTGTTCGATTTTGTTCAATTATTTTAAGTCCTATTTTTTGTCCGATTTATTGTCCAATTTGTTGCTCGACCTCTTGTCCCATTTTTTGTCGGATTTCTTGTCCGATAGTTTGTCCAATTTTTTTTATCCGATTTCTTGTCCGATTTTTCTTGTTCGATTTCTTGTCAAGTTTTTTGTCCGATTTTTTACCCGAATGTCGGATGTCTTATGTCCGATGTCTGATGTTCCATGTCCTATGCCCCACGTCCGATGTCCGACATCCGATTTTCGATGTTCGATATCTGATGTCCGATGTCTTATCTCCAATGTCTGCTGTCCTACAGTTACTGAGATAACTGAGATGGGATAATTATGACTAGAATAACTAAGATGAGAGGATGACTGGGATGACGCAGATAACTGGGATAACAAGGATAGCTAGAATGACCAGGATGACTAGGTAGCAGGGTTCGTACCCTTTTCTGAACAAAAAATTCAAGCATTTTTCAAGAATACCAATAAGAGACTTGAGTCTGTCTTTTTTAGTTCTTCCACAACATGACTGCAATTTTAATTTTTATCAAGAAGGTCTTTTTGAGTTTGCTCCTTTAAGCACTTGACAATCTGGGTTTGATAACGTTAGCACTGAAATTCAAGAACTTTCCAGCACTGACTGCAATTTTCAAGGACTTTCATGGTGCGTGTGAACCCTGAGGGTGACTGAGATGACTGGGATTATTTGGATGACTGGAGTATTTTTATATTTTATTTTATTAGCTTTGCCAACATAATATAATTCCATTCAGGTAAAAAGTTACAAAGAGAAAGTGGCAGGGATTCGGCAACAGTGCAAGCCAGTTACTGCGGGCCCAGAAAATTAAAAAATATAAGAATAGTTAAAATACATAATCATAAAATTAAAAGCTTACGAGACAGGCTGGGCAAGACTACGAGACTTATTACATTAAGACAGACAGACTTAAAAGTGCAGGGATTTTCACAGTCATAATTACGTGAGGCAGTTTTGTAATACTCTACCATTACCTGTTTAAAATCGTTCAGGGCATTCATGCACAGGTTCAGTTCATCAACAACAATGTTCCAGACGCGTATGCATCTGATGATATTAATAGGACTTTTGATAAGTTGCTGTCTGACATTCAGCCTCTACAAATTTAATAACACCACTAGATAAAGATCTGGTAGGCCTTGTGATGCGAGCTTTAGGAATAATTGATGGCTCAACTGATACGAGACCATGAATGATTTTGAAAAAAAAACACATCATATCTAGGTACTTGTGCCAGAATGTTAATGGCAGCAGATCCAAAGATTTTTAGGTCTGTTCATGTAAGAAATTGTCCAGGAAAAAGGCAATTTGAGAATATATTTAGTGGCACGCCCATGTGGCCTTTCAATAATTGAAAACTAACTGGAGTGACTGGGATGGCTTGGATAACTGGGATAACTGGAAAGACTAGGATCACTGGGATGGCTAGGAGGACTAGGTTTACTGGGATAACTGGGGTGACAGGGATGACGGGAGTGACTTGGATGATTAGGATGACCTACTGGGTGACTGGGATGACTGTGATAACAGGGATAACTAGAAAAACTTGGATAACTAGGATGATGAGATAACTGAGATGACAAGGGTGCCTGGTATGACTGGGATGAAAAGGATGACTAGAATGGCTAGAATGACTGAAATGATTTGGACGCCTGGAATGAGTGGAATGACTAGGATGACAAGGATGAAGGGAATGACTAAGATGACTGGCATGAGTGGAATGAGTGGGATACTAGGATGACATGGATGACTAGGGTTACTGAGATAACTGAGTTAACCAGGATGACCAGGATGATTTGCATGATTAGGATGAATAGAATGAATAAAAATGAAATGACTTGGATGGCTGAGATGACTGGGATAACTAGGATGACTGGGATGCTTTGGATGACTGGATTGCATGATTAGGATGAATATTAACAAGATGACTTGAAAACAGAGTGACTGGGATGCCTGGGATGCCTAGGATGACTGCATGACTGCAACAACTAGGACAATAAGTGGCAAGACTACGATGAATAGGATGACTTGGTTTACTGAGATAACGGGTGACAGGGATGATTGTGGTGAAACAGAAAAGTAGAATTACTGGGATGATTAGGATGAATGGGGTAATGAGATAACTGAGATGACTAGGGTGACTGGGATAACTGAAGACAGGGATATTTTGAATAAAAGGGATCACTGGGATGATTAGGGTGGCTGTGATGAATGGAATGACTGAGATGGCTGGGATAACTATGATGACTACAGAGACTGGGATGACTAGGATGAATGGGTTGACTGGGATGACGAAGGAGACCGACACAACAGTGGTGACCTCATTGCCTAGAACAAATAGGGTGGGTGGGATTTAATAGAATGACTACAATGTCATGACTGGGATGACTGGGTTGACTGGCATGACTAGGATGGCAGGGATGACAGGTGAGACTAGACTGACTAGGATGACTGGGACAACTGGGGTGACAGGACTGACTAGGGTGACTTGATGACTAAAATGACGGTGATGACTGGGACTACTCAGTTGACTACGACGCTTGGGTTGGCTTGGATAACTAGGATGAATAGGATGACTGGAATAAGTTGGATGGATAAGATGAGTAGGATGATTTAATGAAGGAGCCTGAAAAAGATTTGATAAGAGGGAAACAGTGGGATTTGGAATTGTGTGTACCTCTGGAAAAATCTTAAACAAAACATAGTAGTTTCAACAGTTAAGGAAGTTAAAAAAAAACTGATACCTGAAATGCCAGAAATCACCAATGGAGGACCATGATCCTTCTGCTTCTTGAGAAGTCATCCCTTTAATTGAAGAAATGTTTTTGATATCCAACTTGTGATGGGTAAAGAGTCTCCCGCAACATCACCAAGTGGGAAGGGTCCTGTTAAATGGCCAGAGATGCAAGAAATAATACAGGTAAATTTGACTGTCAGGTAGAAAGGAAGAATTATTAGTCTCCCTACAGTACCTATTATATGGATGTCTATTTTTCTGCAAAAACGTTTCCTAACAGAATAAATAAATGAAGTCTTTTTAAAATTCATTAAAAAATTTTAACAACAAGAATTGCCTGCAGTATTAACTTTTAATACTTGCATAATTTTTAAATTTTGTGATCTGACAACAGCTTTAAATTAGCTTCTGATGACTATGATCTACCTCAAGAAACATTAATTTCTTTAAGTTAATAAGATAGTAATAGTAATAATAATAATAATATAGTAATAAATACTTAATTATACACTCCTGCTTGGCCAAGCCGACTCCAATTAATAATAAAAAAAATGGCTGTACAACAACAGCTGGGTGATTATAACCACTGCAAATGTCCACTTCCTCATCAGAGAAAAACCCTGAGCCAGCTTAACCCCACACTCAGGGCACTTTCCAAAAGTCAGAACTGGCTGGCTGGACCTTGGCTGGACTGGTCACTTTGACAATGAAACAGAACTTTTACAAAGCGTTTTTGCCGAAAAATCATCTCCTTCTTGCCTTACAGACATCCTCCTATAACGCACACCCCAATAATATGAATAGCAGCAAAATCACAGGCAAAAATGAATTACAGATGTTTTGCCTGAAAAAAACTTTCACTTTTACAGACTCTCGGTAATGATGACACTAACTTGAGGTCCCTGCAGTGTCCGCTAGACACGCTTGACTGTATTTAGCATTTCACTTATCACACTGAATAGTTTGATTAAAAGTGAAATTCTCATTGCAATGGGAATGGTCTGGCAAGTCAGTTCTGACAAATGAAAAGCACCGAGTTGTAGACAGAGTGACGTAAAACCAACTCTCTGTAATGAAGTGGGGTAGCTACAAATAATAAATAACTATTCCCGCGTACCTAACCAGATGTAATTCCTAAACTGTGATACTGTTGTCCTCTAAATCCAGACTCTCCTCCAAAGAATGCAGTCCATTTAAATATTAATCTCTGACCAGCTTGCCTCATTTGTTGTCTTTTTTCTGCCTGAAAAAAATTAAACAAACCATTTTTATCAACACATAAACTTGTGACTTGCCACTTCTTGCTATAAATCTCAACACTCCTTGCAATCCATAAACACATTATGAACATGAATAAAGTATAGTAACATTTCCTAAATGGAGAAAATCAACCATTTAGACTTAAGAAGTGGAAACAAAAAATGAGCTTGAAAAATGGTGATTTGATGTAATGTCAGGACTGATAACGTTCCATTTAATGGCACAAAAGCTTAAAAACTAATGGCTGTCACTCATTTCTTAAACCCACTTATAGATGTTTGGATATCACATATAATATCTAGTTTATGTCTTATGACCAAATCCAAACAATGCTTGTTCTTAAACCATTAACTCTATGGTGGAGAATTAACTCTCGTCTCAAGTATGATAGCAAACATTAATACCCTTCAGCAATAAAACACAGGGGCAGAGCTAGGATGTTTGAAGAAAGAGCTATGCACAATTTTCCAAATCCCCCTCCCCAGATCGTTAAAGCCCAAATCTTTTTCAGGTTACTTGATTAAAGGAGAGGTTACATTGTAAGCATAAACATAAAAACTGTTTATGAAATGACATAACAGGAAGTTGTAAAAATCATAAATTGGTTGTCATTTATTACACCAACAAGCTGCTATCTTGGTTAAAAAACAGTTTTACAATAACAACCGCACCCTACATTTGCATAATTCTGCCCTACTTCATTTATCACAGTCATCCCAGTCATCCTAACCAACCAATTCACGCCAGTCATCCCTGGTCATCCAAGTCATCCTAGTCATCCCAGTCAGCCTAGTAATCTAAGTTATCCTTAGTGTCATCCCAGTTGTCCCAGTCATTTTATCCTAGTCATTCTTGTTATCAGTCACCCTAGTCATCTCAATCACCTTAGCCATCACAGTCATCCCAGTCATGCTAACCAAACAATTCACACCAGTCATCTCTGGTCATCCTAGTCATCCTAGTCATGCCAGTCATCCTAGTGATCTAAGTTATCCTTAGTGTCATCCCAGTTGTCCCAGTCATTTTATCCTAGTCATTTTTGTTATCGGTCACCCTAGTCATCTCAATCACCCTAGACATCACAGTGATCCCAGTAAAAGCAGTTATCCTTGTCATCCCAGTTACCCCAGTCATTGTAGTCATACAATTCATCCTGGTCATCCTGTTTACATAGGTGTGAATCATGTCATCACTGCTTAGAATTTTGTTTGTTGAGTAGGTAACCATGTGAGACATTACAGTGTTTGTATGAGAATCTAATGTAGAATAATTTCCGTAAAATAGCTGTTCTGAAAAAAATATGTATTGTAAACTAAAGCTTCACTCCTAATGATTCTACTTTAAAAATGCAAGGTCGTTACATGCAGCTACATGCGCTAGCACCAAGTTATAAAATTTTCTATACATTTGCCTGTGAAATTTTCCCAGGAAAAATTGCAGACAAATATATGTAAAATCTAAAGCAAGCGTCTGGAGAAATTTAAGTAGAGTAATGGCCCCCAAAATTTT
>BOPM01000445.1:109907-134659 GCA_022179025.1 Porites australiensis | reverse complement strand
CTGCGAGGAAGACTATCGTCTCCCGCCAAAAGTCTCAGGTTTCTTTCTTTCTTTTTTTTTTTTGAACGGCAGTTCCCGGCCATGAACCTATTAATTTTACTTTTTGTTTGTTTTGAACGGCAGTTCCCGGCCATGGACATATTAATTTTACTTTTTCCGTTTTAAAAGGCAGTTCCCGGCCATGAACATACTAGTTTTACTTTTCCTGTTTTGAATGGCAGTTCCCGGCCGCGAACATAATAATTTTACTTTTTCTGTTTTGAATGGCTGTTCCCGGCCGTGAACAAATTAGTTTCACTTCTGCTTCTATTTCACTTTTATTTTTATTTTCATTTCATAATAACAAAGTTTGTTTTGAAATTTTACAAAATGAATCTATTTCCAGTCAGGAGCCTGATGGGCTCCTGTTCCAGTTCAATGAAAAACAAAATAATTTGACGTTTTTCTTTCGTTTTATTTTCAATTCAAAATAATTAAAGTTCAATCTAAAATTAACAAATTTATGTCGTGTTGACGTATGGCAGTTGTCGGCCACCATAGGTGTGCATTTCAAAACATTGTCACGAAGTGACAGGATTTTTGTTGTGGATTGGAACATACTGTATTAGCTGTGTAGTTCACCAAAGAAGTAGAGTAAAGGATTTATCTTTACTTGCGGGATATGATGACAGGTAAAATAAGACTTGTTAAAAGAATCAAAGGCATACAGTCATTAGTTGAAGAAATTTGTAAAATTACACAAAGTAAGTTAAATTGTCATAGACTACAATATGAATTACACTTTATTGTATGTTCATGCAAAATTGAAAGCAGTGAAAGGAAAAAGATTGCGAGGAAACACAGCTATAGTTTATTTGAGTATTGTGAGATGGAACCTCTTAAAAAGAAACATTTAGTTAAAAGGAGAAAAGTATGGTGGCCGAGCATTATCACAAAAAAGATGGCCAGATTTGTGCTGCGATTTTGAAAACTAAGAGGAAAAAATAATTTTTCTTCAAAAATAAGAGAAAATATTTTAAAAACGCAAAAAAAAATTTGAGCCAAGAAAATAAAAACAAAAGAAAAAAATGAAAGAAAAAAATCATAAAACAAAAAAAAGAGGAAAAACAAAAAAAAAATTACGACCAAAAAATAAAACAACAACAACAAAAAAAAAAGACGAAAAACAAGACAAAAAATAAAAATAAAAAAAGCAAAAGACGAAAACCAAAGCAAAAAAAAAATAAACCCTTTATAAACAAAATTCAAAAATTCAATGAGAACGACCGGCCCATCACCTTTCTCATAAAAATTTTGAAATCAAAAATGAAAAACCTGTGAGAACGACCGGCCGTCTAATCGTCTTTTCCTCTACTTAACATAAACATCGATGAGGTCGTGAAGGCCCGTTGATGACAGATATAGCGGGCTATGAGTAATCCCTCAAATATACAATACCACTGCACTAGCCACATATCTCTCATACACATAACAAACTTCACGTACGCTTAGTACAACCACGCCCAAATATACGCTCCCACAGCGTCTTGTTGAAGTATATGAAAGGGAAGGAAATCGGTCATTTCGGTTGGTAAAAAAGCCCAAAAAGGGCTTACAGATGCATTACATAGCTGTGAAAAGAGCTGAGTAAACGGTCTGGTTTGGTGATTTATTCATATTTTCAAGACAAACTAGGCATGTGAAAGGGGTACCATTGCCGATAGAAGGCGTACCTTTTATGTCAAAAATGGTATATACAAGGGTAAGGGGTTGGACCTCGAGGCCGAGCCTCCCTGTATAAAATTTTGTTGATAATCCTCGGGACTTCAATCTTTGCTGAATTTCTAAGGACCCCTTGCCCCTACCGAACGGTGCAAGGTGAAATTATTGTTAATAAAATTTGCACCGTTAATCAGCATTCTCGGGATATTACCGGACATTTGCAAGTATTGCAGCTGAAGGTCCGACACAACAAAAACTGAAGTCCGAGTCTGAAGTTTTTGCGGCACTTTGGTTTCATGCAGGGTGAAAGACAAAAAGAATTCACATAAGATTTATTGAACATAATGTCAGCCGGGTTTTTCCTTTTTTTTTTCAAAGAAGTGCCATTTATCCATGGCTTTCTCACGAACATCCCGTGGTAATTTAATTCATTATAAAGTATTATCTTTTAACTTACTTTATTGCCCCCGCAGGGATTTCGCCCAGAAGGCGAAATCCCGAGGAGGCACTCTAGTAACTCGCGCGTACATTAAGGAAAGTACTTACAGTTAAAATCTACAGTCGGTTTGCCGGAACAAATCTCGATTTGCTTGAACAGAGGAATCGGTAGGTAATGAGGACGTTTCTATTGTTTACGCCCGCAAGTACGAAATGGTTAGGATGACGTAAAGAGAGAAAATCCCGAAGGGACCACTTAGGTAGATTTTGTGACATTTATTGTGCAGTCATACTTCGATACTCTTTTGCGTTAAGTGTTATCAGTGACATGCTGCGGAGCAGTTCTTTTGAAAGGTATGGACCAAAAGACACTCGTTAAGCGCAGATGAAGTTATAAGGTGCGTATAACTGTGTATATATAAACACTTGGAGAGTTTGCCAGACACGAGTTCACAAATCTTTGTTTGGAAACCTTGCCAGACACTCTTTCCCTCTCTTTGACCGGAAAAAGACTCAGCCTCAAACAGGCAAGACGAGTGAAAAACGGCTAGCTTATCACTGGCAGAACCATGGCAGAACGATGTACGATTACAGAAATTCGCCGACAGTCAAATTCTGTGCTGACCTTTTCCCTGCTCACAGATGTCCTCCCGCTATAAAGTTGAAAACTAGGAGTAGTCGGAGCTTAGGAGAGTGCGTTCGATATGTTTGTTAGGCGTACAAGTAGCAGTTGAGGGGTAAGTGTGGATGGTTCTTGCGATAGATAACTATGATTATGGCGTAAGGGTTGCGTACAGCGAAACCTCTATTTAAACAGTGTATCATTATGAAAAAGGCTAGTGATCAGAATGCTCTCGTATAGTACGACTCAAGTGCTTGTAATTTGAGGAGACACTGGCCAGAGTGGGTTGGGACATGAACGCTTGACGAAGACAGAATAGCAGACCTCAGCAAAGGACAAACGAATCACCGCGTGAGTTAGGCCCAGTTCAGACGTCGTGCTTCCGCCGTGCCCAACTAAATTCAGGAATTAAGTTCGGCAAAAGCACGGCAGAAGCACGGCGTCTGAATCAAACTTTTGAATAAAGTTCGGCAAGCAATTAAGTTCGACAAGCGCTGCCGTGCTACACGGCTCTGGCACGGCAGCTATTCAAACGTCGTTCTTCTGCCGCGCAAAACAAAATTCATAAATTACATTAATGTATTTTGGCGAGATTGCGTTCCCATGGGGAGTGGGGAGAAGAATTGTTACGAGGCATCAGTAAATCCAGAATTTGGTTCGACTCTGTCACGACGTCTGAATCAAAGCTGATTTCCTGCCGTGCTACAGTCGAACCAAATTACAATTAAGTTCGGCACGGCAGAAGCACGACGTCTGAACTGGGCCTTAGTTCGTCAAAGTGAGGCAAAACGTAAGCAAGCGCCTCAAAGCGAGGCAAATGTGTGTCGACGACAAATGCAATCTCGAAAAAACCTCCCTTATTAATTGTATTTGTATTTTATTTTTTACTCCATCCTATAGATAATAAATTAGTTATATAATATCAATTAGTACAAGGTTGATTAAATTACGTGTACATAATTAAAAAAAAGAAAATTAGAATGGGAAAGGCACATTATAGAAAACTAATTATGGCCCTTTAACAAGATTGACTTTATTCTAATATAGCTTTGTTATTCATTAAAACACAAACACGCACGCACGCACGCACACACACAAGTCAATAATGAGCAAGATAATATTTTTTAAGTGCCTTTTTGAACAGGAATTTCGATGATTTATTGCGAATATTATTAATTGCACAGGACACGCAATAATGCAGAGAACACCCAACACAAATTAGGGGTTGCGTTCGCGTACCCCGAACGCAGTAAGACTAGAATGCGCGAGCGTGAATTGATCAAATGTTTCTTTAATTTCTAACGCTTACTTTCCGGCAAATAAAATGAACTGAATGTAAAAAGTAAAAGAGAAATAGCGAAAAATTCAACCTCTAATTAAATCTTTTCTTATGGTTTAGAATAAACTATTCTCGACACTGAGAATGTTTTGATCAAAGCTGTGTAAATCGAGCTGAAACTGTACATGGAACCTTGCGTTTCCTGTATTTATCTCACCTGTTGTATGGAATATGAGTGAAAATCTTCATTATGAATCGGTAAATTTCAAAGAGCTACACAACGATCAAGACTACTATTGACCGACAATATACAGAGCGGGGGCAGCTGTAGTATCAACTATTACTAGCAATTAAACAGAATTGAAACGAAGAAGAAGATTCTAATATTTATATAGAGGAAATTAGAATAACAAAATCAGTGCAACGCTTGTGACGTGACACATTGCGTGACCAAGATACATTACACAGTGTGTTGGACATGTAAGAGAATCCAACAAAGCACCATTTTCATGCACGGTAAGCAAAACTATGTTTCTGCCCATCGTAAGCAGCTGCAGTAATTTGACAGGGTGTCAATGTGAAAGGAACTTTGTAGATATGCACTGAAGATGAGGGAAGGGATTTGAATGCGACGACATCAGCTCCTGACGACATGTATTACTACATGGAGGATGAGACCCAAACAAACTGTGACTTGGGTGTGATTTGACTTGGGCTCTGAAATCTTTCTCACATCGATTACTTTGTTAATGGTACGTAATGTGTCAGTTATCTATTAATAACCCCATCGAAGCGATTTATTTTGTTGGAAAAGGGCGAATTAGATTTTCCTGCCAAGTTTTTTTGGGGGTAGTAATTTGCATAAATTAACCGCCAACCACACGATTCCTGTTTTTCTAAACCAAAAATCTTTAATCTGCTCGATAACTGACTGTAAAACGTAGGGTGGACCGGAGGCTCTAACAACGGCTCACAGGATTGGTTTAGAAAACAATAGATAGCCCTAACCCATACAAAACTAACAATGAACCCCAACTCTGAAACAATAGAGCTTCGGACCAACAAGGACCTATTAAATTAGAGGTTTTGGCCAACAGAAAACTAGCCTGCGAATATAGCAGATGCATTTCCGGTGGTCGCTTCTCTCCCTCCGGAAAATAGCTATTAGGGAGCTTAAGATCCGACGACAGCGACAGCTACGAAAACGTCACTTAAAAAGTGATTGCTTGCTGCTTTAAACTTTATGACGCTTATTATATCTCGTTTAATTCGTCAAATGCTGGTAAATTTTTTTGGACAGTATCAAAGCTCAGAAAAAGAAAAAGAAAGTTGTTGTCTAGTGTTCCCGTCCTCCACAAAACGTGAAAGTTGTAGTGGTGCAACAACGGCGAAGAAATGTACAAAAAAGCGTGATGCACGTGCAAAGCTGTTGTTTTACTAATCTAAACCTATTGCTTGTTTGCTTGCTTGTTGTTTTCGTTGCCGTCGCCGTCGCCGGATCTTAAGCTCCCTATTTTCGGGAGGGAGAGAAGCGACGACCGGAAATGCGTCTGCTGCTCGCAGGCTAACAGAAAACGTAAAGGCATGCAATCTATAGGAAATATCCAACGTTCTTGCTTAACATCGCCCCAATGACATTATTTAAAAGAAAGATAGCGGCGAGCAAAAGTTGCGAAAATTGACTATTTTGTTGCAGGTATACATTTTAATTGATTGGCATGCAAAAATATATCGAGTGCCCGCGGATTTTTAAGCATGAAATGGTTCACAAAGGATGAAATATTTACATCCTGTTTCAACGTTCTTGCTTAACATCGCCCCCATGACATTATTTAAAAGAAAGATAGCGGCGAGCAAAAGTTGCGAAAATTAACTATTTTGTCGCAGGTATACATTTCAATTGATTGGCATGCAAAAATATATCGAGTGCTCGCGGATTTTTAGTATAGGTAATAGCAACAGGGGTCTTTTTTGCATGAGCATGCGCGACCGCTGACTTGTCAACAGCGACCGTGCTGCATAGTCATAGGAACCAAATTGTTCACTTTGAAAGCTTGCTTGAGATTGTAATGGTAGCAGGAACTTAGGAAAGACCTTCGTTGTACAAAAAAAGTAAAGGTCTGTTGATTTAAAGTGGAGACTGATGCGCTGAACGAGGTGAAAGAGCAAGTTTCTCAAGGATGTCTGACACGAACATGGCTGCTTGTTGTTGTTGGCGCTCGACTACGATGTCTTGATTCCCCTTTAAGAACCGCAAAGTTTGGCATAGAATGCATTGCTGATGCGTAGCTATTGAGCAAAATGTTCTTTATTTAGTGTTTGTCAATAAATCGGATGTAAATCAGTTTCTCGATGCCGTAGAGGATTTCTGTCAATAATTTGTTAATAGCTGATTTAGCCATATTTCGGGAGTGGATCAATAACGATCAGCGGGCGACTACCACGCCGTTTTCAGTTGGAATAGAAAGTTTTTGCCTTAAGTATTTTAGCGATACAAAGTATGTTTATAGGAAAATTGTAGAACTTCCTGTTTTTGCGTGGACTAACATTGTAACGCATCTTTTACAGGAATTTGCTTTTGGCTATAACTTAAATGTTTTAATGATTTTTAACTTTTGGTCGGCGTCACATGTTTACTGTACTTCTTGGGAAACCTAACCGTTTGTTTCATCAAAATCGGTCACAAGATTGGACTTTAATTTCGGTCCTATTGAATGCAGTTTTGACTGTGTCTCATTGATATTCATTTTTTTTATTGTTCGAGACATACAGAGTGACTACCACCAACATCTCACCAGGTGACTAATCTACGTCTCGTGTGCTCTTAATTTTGTAGCTTTAAAGTGCTGGGAGAATTGTAGAACATATATTAATTCACTGCCGAACTGAACGTCGGCTTTCGCGCACTTCGAACCCACTCGCTGAAATTTGCTATGTTTTTTTTTTAATATTTCTCTTCCTTTCCCATTTCAAAACAAAGAAAATTGAAAGTGTTTACTTGCATTAACAAACGTTTCTGCACTTTGTTTAGACTTTGATGAGGTCAGCGCAATCCTCCAGGCACTACATATACGCACGCTGTTGTCCAGGTCAAGTGGGGAGATGAAATTTGATAGTAGCTCGTGTATGTTAAAGCCGGTCTACTTCGCTTTGTTAAGACCATGTTAGAGTTTTTTTTGCAAACTACACATTTTGTTAAATTACGAGCACATTCGCCAAGACCAACGAGCAAAATAATCGCTATGGTAGCTTTGAGACGCGCCATTTTGATGAAGGCAAACCCTGTGGTGAGCCTCCATGCACATCTCTTGTTCAGCGGTCGCGCATGCTCATGCAAAAAAGACCCCTGTTGGTAATAGCATGAATTGTAGAGATATTTGGCATAAATACCACGAGTGATATTTCGAAATTGTTATACATGACGGCGAGTGAAATTTGAGACAATTTGGAAATATCACGAGTGGTTTTTTATGCCAAATATCACGAACAAATCATGCTATTATTTGTTTATACTACGACCCGCAAAAGGTTTTGTAATTTTCACATGTAGGTATTTCAAATTAAGCTGAAATACCACTGCTCTAAGCCAATCAAATTACAGTAATTTCTAATGTAGTAGTATAAAGCATGAAATGGTTCACAAAGGATGAGGTACTTACATCCTGTTTCAATTTTGATCTAAATCGGAGTTCTAGTAAGAAAAAAATGTATTCAAAAATGTCTATTTTTTAGCCTTGTCAAAAAACATTTTCCCCCTTTGTAAATAACAATGAACAGGGGCCGTCAGGCGGGCCTAGAGGAAAATTAATAACATTTTTATTAAGAGGAAAGATGATATTTTGCTATCATGTAAACAGATGTTTAAATGTTAGTCTGCTTTCTGAAATATTTACCTAACAAAACTCCAATTTTAAAGAGAAAATTGTCCCCCAAAAATGACATTTTTGGCCCAAACTCGGAGTCGGGGATTTTCCCCAGCGACTATGAATGTGGTCCCGGCCTACTTTCATTGGAAAGTAGAGGAAAAACAGAACCAAACGAAATCCCTTGCTGCTTGATTACCTGCCTACTTGTTATATTAATTTACCCGGTAACTTGGAATCTTAGTGACAACCTTGTATACTACCCATAGTATGTTATTGATGGTTATGGGAATGCCACTGCCTATGCATCCTTCATTGATCACTCCTGTAGCTTCAACTGAAGGTAGTTTTGGCCTACTCTTTCTCTTGGATAACAGTGTACTCCAAGACCAGCATCAGACAAATAGAAATTTGTCTGTCAATATAACTTACTGGTACATGAAGAAAACCTAATTGAAATGTGTAAAAGATAGTAAACATAGAAAAAAATGGCCTTTTATCCCTAATCATTACATTCATCCCATACATCCATAATTACTTTACCACTTATACATTATACTGTAACCATCAATAATACAAGAAAGGTTGATGTTTTGAAATCAGTGCTCAACCCTACAATGTAAACCGTAGTCCAATAATTTTTTTCTGCCTAATTAATAATCATACTGCAATTCTCCACCTGACATTCAGTATTCAATTACAATAAGGTCTTATGTCCTGTCGACCTTATGCACATAAGGTGCCCAGTATTATTTGTACAGATAACAGGAATTATTGTCGAAATAATCTAAATCTAAATTTCCCAAATTCTAAGTAACGACCATAAATTTTATTAATAGGAGACAGAGATCACCTGCTGCCAGTTCACAAAGTGGAATACTTGCAGAGTGACTATTTCGCCTATGTTGGCAAAGTAATTGCTTTGACAGTTGTTCAAGGAGGAAGTGGATTGGTGGCATTGTCTAGAGCTTTCTCTCGTTATTTGGTTACTGGGGCTATAACATCTTCTTTAGCAGAGCTGACCATTTCTGATGTACCTGACTTGACTGTTCCAAACTGTTTGCAGGAGGTAAAGTTTTGTCAATCTATCAAAACTTTGTTCATAATCACATCACGACATTGAATTAATTTTCTAATTTTATTTAGCCTGTCTGTCCCTTGTGATGATAGCCACTAACTCTCAATATCTTGCCACTTGTAAAATTACTTGGGTTTTGTCAGTTAGTCGCTCGCACAACAAGGGCATTGGGGAGGTACGAGAGTAGAATTTTCCTGAGAATGACTTGCAACATTGGGAGATTTCACCTTGAAAAATTTAAACGTATTGTGACAGTCTGTTATGTTGATGCCTAAACATCAACTCCTGTCAAGCCTGGTCTCAACAAAACGTCCTGTTTAAGAAAGAATCAAAACCTTGTGTAAATATTGTTTGCTTCCAATGATATATAGATTGAGAACGCCTCAGATGACGAAACCCTTCAAGTGCTTCAAGGAAGGGATGATGTCCAATTGTTGATGACTCAAGCCGGCTTTGCCAATGAATTTCTCACCTTGAAGAGCAAGGCAAGAGCCGTTCAGCGTATACTGCTTCACCAAGTATTTGAGTTGCGACGTGATGAAACAGATGCTATCCGCACTGGATTGGATTCTGTAAACTTGGCAGAATTTCTCCTCATGAATGACAGCTGTATTCCTTTAGTGTTCCCATTAACTAGTGATATATCATACACAACTAAAGACGTACAGGAAAGTATCGAAGTAGCTGACCAAACAAGTTTGACTGCACATATAATTCAAGTGGTTGAATGGTTCCGTGATTACATTGAGGAACTTCCAGAGTGCAGTGAGTAGTAGTTGCTTACACTTTATGTCATTGCTTATACTGACAGGTTATCATCTGGGGAATTAGGCTTCCTAGTGAGAGAATGTTGAACTTATATTGACATTTCATAATCGGGTTTACCAAAACCTCAAGTGAGCAAAAGAAGCAAAATGCTTCTTTTGGCTACAGTGGCCGCTTCTGCATGCAATGTTTACTGGTATAGAGAGATCCCTTCAGAACTGTTTGTTGTCTTAGGCAAAATTCACTTGAGCGTACATCAATAATATTAATTTCATAAATCAGAGATCAGTTCATTTTCAGTTTGCATTTTAGAACAACATGAATAAAGGCATTTTTCAACGCACGCACTGAACCAGTCGTTTCCGCCCCCCTCACTTTTTAGTATTGCTGTAGCCAATCGTACTCTTATGTTATATTAGCCAGTTCCTATATTTCGAACAAAAATGAACTAATGATGTGCCTACATTGTAAAATGATTAACCTGAAGGATTTAAACATTGTGTACAAGTGTCCAAACCAACATTGTAGCAGTTACAGTAGTTGTCTCCTCTTTAAAATTACAAATAGAAGATATGTTTTGTTAAAGGAAAGAAAATCAGTGAGGCCATTTTTTTTCATTTCAGAGAAATAGATAGGCACTGTTAATGGCACAGTCAGTGAAACAACCTCTGAGCTGTCAGGTTTACCAACACTGAAGAATCTCATTCAGTTTGTTTTTGGTGATCCATTTCTCCCAAAGGGCACCAAACTGGAGCTAAGTTTCCGAGGGGCACACCTTCCAGGTGCAGATACATGTTTTGGGATCCTGCATTTACCCTGTGACCAGCTGCACAAATTGCCAGTTTATTGGATATGGAAGAGGATGAAAGCTACCAGTCAGTGACCAGTACTGTTAGAGAATTTGAATGTGAATTTTTGTTGAGTTCAAAGGGTTTTTCCATACAAAAGGTTTGGGGAAATAGGTTTTTACACTATACAGCTCAAGACAGTCTTCTTACTTTGGTGACAGTGAGTTACTGTTTATATTGCATACCAGCTTTCTGTGTTCTTATTTTAGACCATTAATAACTTGTTAGCATTTCCCTTTCTTAAAAAATGATTTTGGTTCCATTTTTGGCTATGAAGCATCCCACACCTCTCAAAACAAGTTTAACAGGTTTTGTTGATGTTGTAGCAAATCTGAGCAATTTGTTTGGAAATAATTACTGCATGGACTCTATTGACTATAGCGAGAACGTGACCGGCAGTGTAACTATGTTAACGTAATGCTTCATGATATAGAGTAAGAGAGTTTATAAAAGTTACTATTCAGTGTTGTTTGACTGACAACTTCATTAATACACACTGGATACTTAGCTGCCGCGAGTTACATCACCTCAAGGGTCAAGAAATGCATAACGAGTCTTCTTAATAGAATTCAAGGCTAGTACGCACATTTCAAAATTTTATAAAAATTCACTTCTAGGCTCTGGGAAATTTAACAAAAAGGATTTTTTTCATTCTTAAAGTTCAATGATATTTCTTTTGTTTTATACCCCTAAGAGCCAAGTGGTTTTAGTGAAAACAAGGGTTTGGGTGGGTTGCTTAGTCGCTTGGGCTCATAAAACCCGGCCTGGGTCATTGTTATTTAAAGATTTTCGCTTTCGGAAGTTGTTGAAACATTAATGGCAAAATCAAAATGGTAGAGATCACAAGTGGCCACCTATTTGTAAGTCCTAAGCATTACATATTTGAATAAATGATTGATTGTAGACATATTATATTTACAAATTGCACATTATTTTAGTCTCAACTCAGCGTTAATAACATTATTATATATGTCACAAGTAAATATGACTTTACACAAGCACTGATTGGCTATAAAAGCAGCAGAAAATGGATTCTGAGTTTTCTTTGCAAGAATTTTTTGCGCATTCACAGAAAATAAAACAATTTGAGGCTGGCTGTTCACTTGTATGACTATGGTATATACTGAAACATTCTTATTCACGTCAATGAAGGTGAAAAGTAGTGGATATTTACCTGACCACTTCATGGCTTGGTAAATATCCACCAACCCCCACCTCCTCTTCGGTGAATGTGTACATTTTTTTACCTACTTGAATGAGCGTTTACCATAAAGCATTCGGACGAGGAACGTTGTAGGTTCTCCTTACAACACGCCTGGAATTTCGTAAGGTCGAAGTTATAAGATCAACCCTTATCATGGAGTCACGAATTCCTTCCCGCTGTAGTCGAAGACCACGAGCTCTTGTTACTCCGAGGACCAGATTGAGACCTGCTCGAGGTGTAGAGTGAGGTACAGCGGCAACGAGGGTATCTAGTTCATCATCAGAAATTTGACAAAATTTTTCACCAACAGGCATGTCACATTCTCGTCTTCTTCTCCATAATGTAATAGGAGAAACTCTAAAATAACGTGCAATATCTGCCCATCGAAACCCTTCCTCCTTCAGAGATCGTATTTGAGCCTCTGTTATAGCATACCTTTGCCTTCCCGCAACACCTGTATGGTCATTCGTAAGTAAGTAAGTAAGTAAGTAAGTAAGTAAGTAAGTAAGTAAGTAAGTAAGTAAGTAAGTAAGTAAGTAAGTAAGTAAGTAAGTAAGTAAGTAAGTAAGTAAGTAAGTAAGTAAGTAAGTAAGTAAGTAAGTAAGTAAGTAAGTAAGTAAGTAAGTAAGTGAGTGAGTGAGTGACTAAGTAAGTAAGAGACTTTATTTTATGAGGGTGACACGTAACAGTAACTGACATTACTGATCAACTTGTGGCCCTCTTAAAATATAAAAATACAATTTATAAAAACTACATTAGCATTTAGCAATAAATTGTTATTTACAATAAAAATATTTCTAGAATTCGATAATAAATAAAAATAAAAAAAGTATTAAAAACGAAGAGCATTCAACATCCATCTATTGTCACTAATTTATATTAAACGATCCCTTTGACTTCTGAGAATTTAAAAATATTTTCCATAATTCAGCCTCAAAGGATTTCAAAGACTTCTTTGTCTTTAGTGATCGGGGTAGATAGTTCCAGTCCTTTACAGTTCTTACAGCAAAGGTACGTCCTCCCTCCGAGATGTTCCCGTGAAGAGGGCATAATAAATTCACATTACACTTTGTCGTGTTTCTTGAGTGAACATCGGAGTTTTTTCTTATCTGATGCGCTTAAATAGTCGGGTAGCTGACTATCGTTTATCCTTTTAAAGGCCAGTTCACAACGTTTAATATACGCTTCATTATAAAAGTGGATAAAGCTTAGGTTGTTAAATAATGTTACTGTTCGACTAGTGCGTTGTGCGTCAAGAATAATACATGCGGCCCGTTTCTGCATTCGGAGAACTCTCTCAAGTGCCTCTTTGTTGCACGAAGTCCACACTGTGCTTGCATACATCATAAGAGGTTTAATTACTGCGTTGAAATAGATTATCCTCTGGTTTTTCTTTAAGTAGGGGCTCATATAGCGTAAAAGGCCGAGTCGCTTCGAAAGTTTGTTGCAGAGTTTATCGACATACACTTCGTAAGTTAGATCTACATCAATGATCAAACCAAGAAGTTTACGGTTTGCGACTTGTTCAGTTTCTGCGTTGTCCGTTTTTATATCTCCATAGTTGACTTTTCGACGTGGAGGGACCATATCGTTGACGAACAAAAGGAAGAGCACTGGACCTATGTTTGACCCTTTGGGCACACATTGCTTTACCGTCAACTGTTGAGACGTAGTTTTCCCTAATGAAATAAACTGCTTCCTCTCAGACAAGTAAGATTTGAACCAGGCAACAGAAGGAGGGGTAGCACCGTAGATACACAACATTTTTAGAAGAAGTTCAAGATCAATCACATCAAAAGCTTTTCGGAAATCTATAAAAACCAGACTGGTCACTTTGTCACTGTCCATGTTTTTTAGAATCTGATCCGTAAGTCTGATCAAGGCTGTTTCAGTTGAGTCTCCTAACCTAAAGGTTGATTACAGCTCGTATAATAGTAATTTGCATAAAGGATTTGCAAACACCGATGCAATTTTCTTGAGTACACATATGCTTAGGCCATCGTACCCAGAGGCCTTTTCACTAGAGATTTTATCTATAATGGCAATGGTTTCCTTTATCGTTAACAGAGGAATGTTGTAAACCGTATCTACGTTTAATCTTGAGTGAACAAAGTGTTTCAGGTTAGTGTTTTCAAAATCTACGCCAGCATCGTTGTTATTACCTATTTGTTCTGTTCTGTAGTTATTTCGTTGATACGAACTCGAGGTTTACTTGTCCCGCTTAACGATTTCAGAGCTTTCCAGACACCTTTCGGGTTTCCTTTTTTCTCCTCGATTTTTTCTCAAAAACTACGTCTCTTCGTTTTTCTAGGAAGATTTGTGGTTTGACCTTTCGCATGCGTGAATCGTGACCAATTCTCAGGCAAATTCGAATTCCGCGCCTGTTTTAACAATTTGTCTCTTGTTTTCACAGAATGAAGGATCTCCTTTGTCATCCAGACAGGTTGGTTGGGTCTCTTGACACGTTTGGATTTAAGTAGCCTCCCAGCAGACGTCCTTTGGGGTTCGTTTGTCACGCATTCATTTCTCCCCCACGTGGAGGCTAGGTTTTAAGTGGAATGTGTCGGTCTAGAACATCATTAAGCATTGTTTCTATTGAACTCAAAACATCATTTATATCACCGAAAACAAAGGCAGTGTCCCATGGGGTACATTGCAGATCTTGAAGGAATTCATCAGTATTCAAGTTTCTTAAGTCACAATATTGGATGGTACTGTGAGTTTATTTTTCTGCTTTCTAGAATATTTTCGTCTAATAAATACTGGTAGATGGTCCGAAAGACCGATGTGTGGTAGAGAAATATCAGCAATGAAACCCGGGTGCGTTGTATAGATGTGGTCGGGACATGTAGTGCTCACAGGACGTGTAACTTCATTTACGACTTGACTCAAATTTAAGCTTCTAAAGGCTTTCGCTAATCGATGTTTTTTAATATGCAGGGTCGAACAAGTTCACGTTTAAGTCTCCAAAAACATGTAATTCTTGGTTCCTTAAATGTGCTGCTTCGATGTTAAGCTCTAGTCTGGTGGATGAAGGCGGACGGTAAACAGCTCCTGTCAGGATCGGACGATTTGATTTGTACGGATGGAT
The DNA here is from genome assembly GCA_022179025.1 of Porites australiensis. Classification (NCBI taxonomy): domain Eukaryota; kingdom Metazoa; phylum Cnidaria; class Anthozoa; order Scleractinia; family Poritidae; genus Porites; species Porites australiensis. The sequence goes on along the minus strand of BOPM01000445.1, from coordinate 119,770 downwards.
TTGTAACCAAAAGGTTTCAAGTTCGTTTTCTTCCACGCTTGTGATTCTTTCAACCTTAACTCTGTCAGCGACATAAGCAAGAATTCCACCGCCTTCCTTGAAGGCATAGGTACGGGTCAACGCAACCGTCTCGAAGATGGCAACTGTTATATTTTGAGATCATTGATCGGGCACAACAAGTCAATGTCACAAGACGAGCTGCTCACTACGGCTAGCATGACATTCTTACATTGTAGGCGCTTAGACCAGGCGTTAACACTTCTTTTTAAATGTTTAAATGGTACGGGACCTACTTATATTGGAAGCCTTTTTAAATACAGGCATACACCGTATAGACTAAGAGGCGAGGGCTTGAATTTGGAATTACCTAACTTTAATCTTAAATTTAAGACGAATTCTTTCACTTATTCATTAACTAAGTTATGGAACAGTTTGCCTTCTCAAGTGCGTCTTTCAAGCGATGCTAATGACTTCAGAAGTAATTGCACGATTGCAGCTTTTTAGAACGTGTCTTATAGTGCACGATTGTAGCTTTTAACTGTTTTTAGAGCGAGTATTGTAGTTTTCCTAGTCACGTTTTTAGTACGAGGTTTTTTAGTCGGTTTTAGCTTTTTATATTTTTTGTTTTTATTACCAAGTTTTTTATATGTATATATTTATTGAGTTGTTTTTAAAATTGAATAATATTATAACATATGCTGTAATTATTATAGAGTTTATTTATACACGTTCATAGTTTGACAAGGCTTATAGCTCCTTGACGTAACGTGTAAAATAAATGATTGATTGATTGATTGATTGATTGATTGATTCTTCAATCCTTGTCGGTCTTTCCTGAAAAACGTGTAGCCAGGTATTTGTAGAACGCAGTCAGGGTTGTTTGGTTTGAGGAAGGTTTCGATTAGAAAAAGCACATCAATTTCGTGTTGATTCGCGGTTAGTAGTAACCTTATTTGCTCCTGACCACCTTAGTGTCCGTTAAATTATTTACGTTCCACTGTCCTAGTTTAAGACCATTTCCTGGTAAAGATATCCAAGGGCACAGTTCGTTTATCTTGTCCTTCTTGTTGTCACTCGGACCGGGATTGAAAATTTCAAGCTCCAACATAAGAAGATTGAAAGTTGACACACCATTTGTGGTATATTTTATCACTGAGTGAAGAAATTTACGTTTGAAATTCTTTGGTGGGAGAACTGAGATTGACTTCAGTACCGAAATGGGCGGCGTTCACTTGTCATTGCTGCTGACATTTTGCTAAAATGTAAGTGTGGTGGCTGTCAAAGGAACTGTGGTCATCGTCGTAATGGCTGCTTGTTATCAGTAACACTAGGACTTCAAAAATGAGTAGTAGTACGCAAAGATTGGGCCCGTTCACGGAGTGAAACGCCATGGAGTTTCATTCGTGCAGAGACTCTGAGGAATTTCTTCCCTCTCAACCGAAAATTCTCTCCGAAAGGTTCGAGAATCGAGCATGTCTTTGAGATTTCTTAAGAAGGCAGTCAACATTTGCAAATCTTGAGGGAAAGTTTCCTGATCAGGCCTTGATTCCTCTACTCTCGACAATAAAAGGGTCAATGTTCGTTCGTACTCGTCTAGCGGACGACACCGGAATTCTGCACTGTCTACTTGATTGGTGGACAAATGACTTCTAGCTCCACGTATCACATGGACAAGAGACTCGAAAAACACATCAACACCTGGAATCCATCGGGTTGCCATGTTGTTTGGTTTAGCCTCGCTTTCATTCTTCGCGGGACACGGGACAGCTCGGGACAACGGATTTGCATAACTTGCACGCCGAAATATATGTCGAAACTGCATCCGCAATATATTTGTTGAAAATTACATTAAAACGAGGCAGTATGAAACAAGACCCACACATCAACTTGGACATATATTTTGTAAACTGCAGACATATATATATTGCAATTGGACATACATATTTCCATTTCGACATTTATTTTGAGATTCGGATATACATATCAAAATTTCAACATATATTGACATTGGGACATTTTGAGCCTATTTGACAAGCATACCATCTCCACCATAAAGTACCTAATAACATGTACCCACCCTGACTAACGTACTAGTAGTAATCACAGGTTATCACAGAATAGGGAGGCGCATTCGGCCGAAAGTCGAGAAGGAAGGTGGTGAAATAATCTGCTTTCCGGAGCGAGAGAGTATTGAACAGTTTCCTAGCCGAAAATAACACATTGACAAAGATATCATAAAAAGCATACTGAGTTAGAATGTTGTCACTGCAAGAGGCCAGATCATTCCGACCAGTTTACAGTGACAAACTTACGCCTGTTACACTATGCACAACAACATCTAATAAAAAGTTATAGTTTCACTTGCGCCTAAGGGGCACATCTCTGCTGACCCATAGCCTACAATTCGGCGAGCAAAGGGTGCTGTTACTGACGAGTTTTTGCACTACTACGGCCGGCCGCTATCTTTCATTTTATCGATGACGCGAATAATAATAATAATGAGAACGCTCCTATTAGCGTTGAGTCTCGCTTGCTTGGAGATAAGTTTTGTTGTCAAAGGCGCCGCTGCTGTTATACTACGTTTTCGTTTGGAATATAAAACGAATGTTATATGTCATAATGTAAATACTCAAAAAGTAAAACAGCAAGGAGAGACAGGCCGCACATCTTAGCCTCAAACCGGCGAAAAAAGGTTGGAAACCTTCTACATATTGATATTGCTCCATTGAGGAGTAGTCTTTCAGGGATTCTACACTCGAAAAATTGAACGATGATTTTTATCGGCATCGGGGGCCCATGATTCTGTCAGTATAATTATACATAGCTCCTTTGTGCCGGACCAAGATACGGCTCGGTACAGTATATGCTCAGCACAGGAAAAATGTGTAAGTTTAACAGAACCTTATACAACACAAAGCTAATTCAGTTCGCGCGTATTTCTGCTGAATTTGTTGTCCGTTTTATAAGATATCAATATCGCGTGAAAGTAATTACATTTTCCATAGCTGCTTGGTATCTACTTTTAATATCTCCGTACAGTCTCAGAGTACAATGTTTAGAGTTGTACACAGCATGCATTTTAGATAAAAAGATAGATAGATAAGAACTTTATTTTAGCACGATAAAAAGATCAGCATTGCTGGTGGGGTCGTGCATACAACAATTACAAGAAAAACAAGGAGTACTGAAAGCAAATGTACAATTAAAAATTAAAAACTGTCAGTTCAAGTTTTTTCTTTTATTACAGAATCACTGGGATAAAGCGTTTTATTTTCAAGGAAAATTTCACTTTCTCGTCCAAACAATCACTGACTCAGACAGAGTACAGTGAACGCGGTTATGTTCTGTGAAATTTATCGACAGCCTGCGGCCCACATCACCACTGATCCACGATTTATTTATTTATTTTATTTTCAAGTTCTTTTTAACGGATCCTCGATCCTGATTTTCCAGTAAACCTTGAATTTTTGCTCATTAAAGGGGCTGTGTCACGGCAGTCCAGTTCATTTTGTTTAACTTTACCAATTACTCGCCCTCAATTGCTATGGAACTTAAAGTAGGCAAAGAAATTGCATGGAAATCACAAAATCAGAGACTCGAGACAAACAAATATGTCTCCAGAGCATTATTTTTGAAGTTGCAAACAACAGAGATCAACTTTGAAAAACTGTTAGGCTGAACAGTTTTCAAAAACCCTAATTTCAATCCGTTTCAGTCTTCTTCAGTTTTGCCCATCCGTGGCATCTGTTGAATCTGTTGTGTTATTTTAACCTTCCTTTAATGTTTTAAGCAGTTATTTTTTACGTTTCTCTTAATTCCACGGGCATTTTGTGATTACCTAATTTGGATGAATTTCGTGACACAACTCCTTTAACATTATTCTTTTTTTTCGACCACTGAAGTGATCAGTTGTTCCAAAATAATCAACACTTTCAAGCGATAAAATTCTTGGACCAACCCGTTCCGGAAAAGCTCGATATGGGATTTCTATTCCATGGACATGAAGTGTGCGGATAGTCAAGTTCAAAGCTACCCGTATAAACACATCCGTAACACGTACCTAACGTTAGGGGGGATTTCCACTGACGCGTTTTCGGCTCCGCACGATAACGCACGTAAATTTCAATCACGTAAATAAAATAGAGGTGAGATATAACGTGTTGAGATTAAACGTCAAGTTGAGCGAGTTGCTACTTTCACGCTTACATAATTGTACGTGCGGCCTTTCATACATTGTCTCTATTTTATTTGCGAACGCAAATTTTACGCACGTACGTACGTAAAAATTACATGACAGTGGATGCTTGATATCTCAAGTATTTATAAAGTGCAACACGACTTCACATCTTAACAACTGCGAAAATTTATCAATTAAATACATAAAACAATGTGAATCTATTTAACCGTAGATTTCCAGTAATTGCGACAATATTCTGAGAAAAGTAACACCTTAAAACACCACAAAATAGGATTTCCCCGCCGTAATATTTTCTCATCCCACTCAGGGATATTTCCTTTTTAATCAGTGCCTGCATGTCGTGCATAATTACACGAAAATCAAGGGCCGCCATTCGAGGAAAATTACATCATTACCAAACTTACATGCGTCATTTCAGTCATCGCCGAAAATATACCACATGCTCATCACGAGACTCATTTGCATACAGTGTAAGTCGCCACTATTCTTATGCCCAGTTTCCACGGTCTTCGCTAGGAACGCGTGGCCTACAAACTAGGTCCCACCGACAAAAAAAAAAGAAACGACTGCATTTTTAGAGTCTCGCTCTGCTAAAGCAAGCTCGACTAATAATGATAATAATCTCCAATGTCCATTCTCTTAGATGTGTATTCCCTTTAAAGCATCTATTCAGAAAGTTTTGTATCACCGTGAGATCTGAATCTAACAGGCAGACCATAAGGGAAATTCGGTAAAACTAAGGCGCTAAATAGGTGGTCCACTTCACCTTGACTGAAACCTTACTTCCGTTAAGATCTTAATACAAACAGACACTTATTTGCCTTAATCAACTTAGCACGTACGTGTTCGCTATATTTAGAATTCTCCTGGAACGTAACACCTAAAATGGGCAGCTCCATGCATTGCGGAATGTTATTAACTTGCGCAATATCCTAAATAAAACCTTTCTTGCGAAAAATAATTTCTTTACATTTCGACGGATTACAAATCATACTATTTTCCTTAGACCAAATTAAAAAGTGATCCACCAAATCCGTACGACAAAAACGGGAACAATGAGAGTAGAGTCGTCCGCGTATTTAAACAGAGCTGGGTGAAAAGAAGTTAACCGACTGTTTTACATATCTTTCAGGTGTGGTCTACCAAATATGTTAGCGGCGTCGAGTCATGCTCAGCCACAGGTGCATATGGAATCTTCTATTTCATTCAGTAAACAAGTAGTAAAAGCAACGTCGGTAAAACCATAACGCGCAACTTTTGACCCGAGGGGGTAATTTTTTCGGCCAAAGAAACTTATACATCTTCTCGAAATGCTGCGTCGACTCTGCATATTAGAACGGACGTTTTTCAATTAGTTGTTTTTTCTTAATAGACTTTAGTTCAAAGGGTTTAACCGGTTCTTTCTTTCTTTTTTTTTTGCAGGCTAACGATAACATGCCGGATCCTGTGGCATTTTTCGTTTTCTTAGTCTTTATTACCTTAATAAGAAAATGATAAATGAATGAAATTCATAAATAAAAGCAACTAACTCATTAAGCGTAGTTGCTCAGTTTTGCTGTTACAGTAGGTTATGGGTAACTATAGTAATTCATGTCTGTCGAAGAAATAGTTACTGCTCTTGTTCGACGGGTCCGACGTCAATTCGCAGATCTAAAACGTGTTCAAGTTTATAACTTTTGTCAAAGCCTAATTGCAAAAGAGTTATGTCGAAATTTAGGAATCTCTGCGCAAAATTGAGAACGATAGAAACTCGAGTGTCTATTTTTATAGTGTTGTTATTTAATAATAAAAATTTAAGGTACCTGTGTTTGGTGTTGTTTAGTGAGAGCTCTGGTACAGAACCTGCTATCATCCATTCACGTTTCAACTGAAACAGCCCCTTATCAAAGAAACGTTTCACTTCAATTCCACGGGAAAAAAAAACAATGAAATTTCGGTGAATTGTTCAAGTCTGTGGAAAAATCAAAATTGAACAGGACGTTATTATCATATTACACTTTAGATGAATACAAAATGACGAGAATACACTTACTAAAAAGATTACTGAAGAGATACTATTGAAACCGGTACAAAATGTCCGGCTTAGAGAGAAGTGTCCGCATTATCTATCGATTAGTCGAGGATGGCAGAGTTATTTCTCCTAAATTGCAACTCTTCGACGCGTTTTTTCATTTCGTGGTTTAGTCAGCAATTTCTAACACGAACTCTGTACAAAATGAGAAAAAATCAAGGACCCACGAAACGATTTGATAGCCACCAAACCACCTTTAACCAATCACGTTTTTGATATTCTTGTTGTCGTGACATCTTAACTCCCTACATGTAATACAAAGCAATGTATAAGGCAAGATACTTTAATAACAACAAAATATAATGTGTCAGTTTTAGGGAACACATACCACTTATTAACCGAGAGTGATTATCGCTCGGTCAATACATCAAGGCCTCGGTCTGAGATTTCCATGTAATGACCGAACGGATGAGGTTGATAACTTATTTATTATAATTATGGCCTTTTTAGCACTATTAATATTAAACACCACATGTAATTGACCCTGCGATTAGCTAAAACCAATAACTGGTCAGCAGATAGCTTTAAAAAGACACGTCACCTCACGATGACACTGGTCAGCGGACACCCTTTTTAGACGGCTGTCAATCGACTATAACATGGACGTCCACTATTAAGTTAAACACAGATTGTGTATGTCTTGGACACTATTAGCTAATGCCCAGTCATTACAAGGAAATCTTGCCCGCTCAGCAGCCAATCAGAGGGAGCGTACTATTGTAGCCATATAATAAATACACATAAACAACAAATTGGAAATAAAATACGGCTGCACAGCACAGCAAACCAAACCGTATTCATATAGGGTCTGTAATAGATATGATTGAGAATAATAATACTCATCCAATGACATTATTTCTGCGAAACCAATTTGCCAACGAGAGGAAGCTGGAGATAAACTAAATGATGACACCTCAATTGCAGTGTTTTATGAAACTTAGTACGAGGCACGTAACTGAAGATGTTCGTTCGTTTACGACAATCGCCGATCGCATCAATGTACGAGATAGCTTGAGGCTTCATATTTAATTAGTTTTTCTAATGTTTACTAAATTTGTTCAAAAATTGACCAAGCACACAACTTCGGAAACTGCATTCTAAAGCGAGTATGCGATCAACCAAACAAAACCTTTTTTGCAGCGATTCAAAATTGTATTCCATTCTCCCTTTAACAACAAAATAGAGTATGGATAGGCCTTTATTAACGTCCCAAAGCAGCATCGTCTCTTGGCACTTTCAAAACAATGACTTAAAAAGAAACGCTGAAGACGTTGCCATTAAACAAACATGACGACAGAGCCCTAATTTATTCATGACAGATGGAGGTTAAGTACACAATTTTCTAAGCCCCTGAAGACGTCTCTTGTCTATAAAAATACCTCTTGTAATCTGTTTAGAACACTTTCTTTTTTAACAGATTAAAACTGGCAACTGAAAAAAAAAATGGTAACATCAACTAAATAACACCTTAACATAACAAGAACCAAATACAAAATTCAGCGCCTACTTTTCCACGCCAACGCATCTTAACCTGAGATCTGTCTCGGCACATACTGCTTTAAAACAGTGAAAAAATTCCCCGCCACTTTTGACTATGCAAATGTAAGTTTGATTATTGGTATAACAACTTGATCAATTGCGTGTGAACAACATTAAGTAAAACATACTGGAAGATTGTGGTCAAAGAAGCTTTTGGAAGGAGTGCAATGATGACAGTGATGGTACGGAAACCTTCCATGATGGCTACTGTCACAGAGTGGTGCGGACATAAATCTGGATGATAATGGTCAGAATCAAGAAAGGTTTGAAAATATGCTGCAAATATGATTGATATAATCACTCGATACTGACTAAGGTATGTAGGTTTGAAGCTTAATAAGTAAAAAGTTTGTTAGGAAAGAATTCCAGTTATTTACTCTTGCAATTGAAGTTCAAGATACATCACAATCCAAGTTTATAGCAGAAAAAAGGTTCACACATCGCCGGAACGGAAGAGTGAAGCTCAGTGCCAAACAGTAATTTATTTGCAGCATGCAAGTAACTTAACTACCTGTGTTTGAAAGGAAACCCACGATTCAGTTCGTTGCCTTCGCCAATTCTTAGAAAGTTTATGTTCAATATGCAAATTTTATTCCGAGATTCGACGGTAATTTTGTGTTTCAATTTTTTCTGCTATTTGGAGAGTTAAAGATGTAATTTCCAATTCCCTGACTTACATTAAGCATCATCAATATAAGGGCCAAGTACCATGAACCTTTGAAACTTAATATCCACATGTAGTTCCTCTACAATGTTACCCAAATATTTCCCACGGTGTTGTGTCAGAATCAAAAGTTCTTTTCTTAGTGATAATGTCTTTTACACTTGAGTTACGCTCGGTTCAGCAAAGATTTTATAAGAAGAAAAAAGATTCCGACGAGTCTATACTAAGATATAAAGGGTTAACAATCAAATTATTTTTTATGTTTTTTTTCCTCTTTCTTCCCGCGATATTTTTTCTTGGAATTTGAAGATGTACAAAAGTTTTTCGTGGAAACTTCAACTCAGCTATAGCAAGACTACAACCTCTACAGAAATAATATCAATGAATCAGGCGAAAAATAAAACATATCAACAAACTGACAGGTTGCAGATTTTCCAATAGTAGGGCAATGAGCAGACAAAGGTGACTCGCGAAAAGTTAATTCAATTCTCGTTTGCCTCGTTTGCTTGCTCGCGGACTTACTGATACCATTAGAGGCTACTCTTAGTCTAGTTAAGTGGCTTGAAAACCTGGATAACTTTATTACTAATACTGAAAACGCATTGTTTGTTTTCATTTGTGAAGCTTCACGCAAAACTGTATATATATATCCAGCAACATCTGTTCTGCAAGACTTGTAGGACAATAAGGTTGGTTTAACATTATGTTAGGATGATTTGCTGTTTTGAAAAATACCAAAACATATGAATAATCCCGAAAGGGAGTTGCTTTCCGATTAAAAGTCATCTTAAATAGTACGAATAAACATTAAGCTACATGAAGATACAATCTATTGATCTTCAAACAATAACAACAGTAACTGTCCGAAACCTTTTGGTATCAGCAATTGCTGTCCACTCAAAAGAAGTATCCGCCTTCCCCATCGCATAGAGTCAAGCTACACTGACGCAAACGAAATTCGGCTGGGACATGACCGCCTTTGATAGAGTTTTATCGAGTAGAAAACAAGTAAATCAGTTTTGGTCAGAGCTAAGTAACCACCCACTGCCGTCCACTTACGTTTTGACAAACTAGAAGCGGCAGAACATAAAGGGAGGGAGATAATGGAGGTAATTTTACAGTGCATGTCGAAATATTAAAGCTAATACCGTGGTCAATAGGTTTTCTATTTTCTGTTTCACTCTTGCCTGCTTCGTGTCTCAAGTGTTTGAACTGAAACAGAAAAGGAAACGTTAAGAAAAAGTGTACAAAATTGCAGCAATAAGAAAGGGATTGCCCTCCACTCTAGCAGCTTACAGAATCTTACACCGTCGCTAAATCCTTCAACCAGTCGCCTTAACATACGCCCTTACACCTAAAATAGTAATCAAATGACTAAAAACTTTGACTTT
>BOPM01000445.1:65772-84609 GCA_022179025.1 Porites australiensis | reverse complement strand
GAAAATGATATCAGGGTTGCGAGACCTTTTTTCTCCTGGTAGAATACATTTCTTGCTAACTTAGCTGTCGTGTATTAATCTGATGAAGTCATGGTACAGCACTACAGCCTGGCCTCTCTTTCGAGGCATCTACATCGAGGGGACAGCCTTTCTACCCTTACCCTGGGTGCAAGAGGTTTTAATCGCGTGCGGCGTAGATGTTTCGGGGCCGGTCGCAGGCCGAACGCACGAGCGGCGCATTAAAACTCTCCGGCACCCAGGGTATTTTAGTCTTGACAGACAACGCTAACGTCCCTATAACATACACATTATTCAAAGAAAGCCGGACGTATATTTTGTTCCAGTCCTAACGGTATTTCGATTTCTGTTGACAAAAAAAACCTAACTGTCGTAAGCAACTGGGGTAACTGAGAAATATAAGAAAAGATGACTGACCTAGAGTTATAAAACCCCAAGTATTGGACGTGTCACAATTTAAGGAACCTGGACGACACTTTTACTTTCCGGGTATTTTTTCAAGTCTAACTTAAACTTTATCATACCTTCCACAGCACCACGAGGAACCTGGTCCCATGGCAGTAATTACGCTTGTACTTGTCTTGTATTCACTAACTGCTATGTAGGCATTATTTAAATAAAAGTTGTGTTTAAATTATGCTGCTTGGTTTAATTTTGATGAAACAACCCTACCCTTCAGTTCACTTTAATGCAACAAAAGGCACTCTTTGAATGATTAGTGACGTCCAAAAATTGTATTTTATTGTTTCTGTAGACTGCTAGCAGTCCGCCTTTTCTGTTACATCCGTCAAGTTCTCAGACGGAGTGAGCGCGTAAGCTCTAAAAACGCTTTAAGCCAAAGGGGAACTGGGGCGAGAACAGAGAAGGCGCTCATTGTAGAACAATCCTCGGGCCAAACTCTGAGTATCAAAAAGCTGGACGGTACTATCCACTAAAATACAAACATTTTTTTTAGTGGAAAACTCAACTGGATTTCCTTTGTTAACGATTATCAACAAGATCTGCGCCCCTGATACGTGCGTAAGCGCGAAAAAATTACGTGCGTAAACAGAAAAAGAGGCAATGTGTGAAATGTCGCGCGTTGACGTAGAAGTTGAAACTCGCTCAACTTTTATGTTAACTACCCACTACCGAAACTGAGGCCTTTTCCCTTATAATATGCCTGGACGCTACCAAATTTGTATTGGTAAGCGTCCTTATTCTTCCGGCTGACGTGCGTTGCTGAAGAACGTCTCCCTAGACTCTATTTAAACGCGTAAAAATTTACGTACGTGTGCACGTAAAAACGGAATTACGCGACAGTGGAAATCCACATTTTAATACTTGAACAATTTGTTGCGAATCAGGAGTTACACAGACCATACCGACCCTCCCCATCCCCAATTCTCACTACGGGCTGTGGCTTGTCTAAAGCATGCATGCGCGCTTCTAGTTGGTTTTGTCATTTTCAACCACTTCCTGCTAATGTTAACTTTCTCCTGAAATGATTTACTGAGTTAGCTGTGCTGTGTTAAAGTCTCATAGGAAAAAACAGCTACAATAGCCGTCACATTTGTTGAAACGCCTGTCAGTTTACACCCTACGCAATGCTGATTCACGTACAAAAAAAAAAAAACCATGCGACTCTCAACACCAGGAAAGGAGAGGAGAAGAACACAAAGAAAGATGGACAGGACGGTTGTTAACTGAGGTATGAAATGAAAAATCCCCAGCTTTCGTCTAAGGTTTCAACAAAATTTGACAAGCACTGTTGCTGTCCACAGCGGATGACACTCGCGAACTTTACGTTAAATGAAGGGGTAACACTTTAATTCATTACCACGATAATCCTGGGTTATTTTAAACCAGCTTTGAACAACCCGGCCCTGTTTTAGATCAGAAGAAAGACTTGGTCAACTGTCCTTAGAATTCTACCAAAGGCCATCGCCAGCTCTTTACGCCCAACGTGTGTCAGATTAGCGCGCTTGTAGCTGAGGTCACGTGACCTATCTCATGCTTAAAAAAACTCTCTAAAAAATACCGGAGTCGGTATGATACCAAGGTGCTTCGAATAACGGTGCTTCAATTATAACTGGAAGAATTCGCTGGACCGCAAGCAGTCAGGTTGCCCTCCACTACTTTTTCCCATGCAACTAGTAATAATTTTCCATACATTCCAAAGACCCATAATTATATTTCACTGATAATCGATAATGGTGAAATTACGGTTTCGGGTACAGTTTCCCCCTTGTTTAGTTAATAGCGTACCGTTAAAAAAAACAAGAGAGTTACTCGCAGGCAGGCGCTAAGGGACACTTTTACAACACAACGTAAAACGTAAGGATTTAGTCGAACTCCTAAGGATGGCCGTACAAGGTGAATTGCGCTTTATATGAACAGGCTGATAGAGTTGCCATGGGTTCCCCAATCGGGCTTTTGCAGCAAACGTCTTTCGATACGAAGAAAACCTTGAGCGCAAAGCAAAACTCGGATGAAACAACACCAACTGACTTCCTAGCCACAATAAACCGCGCTCACTACTACAGAAGTTCACAGCCAGGGCATTCTTTCCTTCCTTGGTATTCAGCATCCCGAATAGAAGCGAAGAAGGTTTACATGACACCTGCTCGCACTTGTCTATTATGACACTATCAGAGCTTCAGGAAAGAAGCTCATAAAGACTTCGCTTCACCGGGCACAAAAATTGTCCTCGTCTTCTCGGTAGAGTGAAGTCGATTAAAGACAGTATGTGTACGAGTGAGGAAGTACTCACAACACCAAAAAGACCAGAAAAAAATGTCCATTAAACAGTTTGGTATCTCAAAGGTTTCTATCCTTTGAATTCACGCCCGAAACGAATTCACTGTAGATAATTATGTTTTAATCAATTTCTCGTTGGATGTAGTAAGTAGCAAAAATTCCCGAACTCGGCCAAATATGCAACATAACAAGTCATTGTTTTTACGTTCTAAGTTTCTAACTGAGTAGTTAAGAGTCAAAGGGAGTGGATGTTTTGCTGGACTTCAAAGCAGCACTAGACAGTATGGACGCCTTGCGAGCCTATTTCGTTAACAGCTTTCCACTCCCTCCCATGACTCCCTGCAAGCTTCTACAATCGCTTTGCGCATGCTTTAGTCGATGTATGGCACGAAAGAAAGGAGTTTATTGTGAAGTTTGGCTCGAGGATATCGGACGCATCAAAAGACAAAGTAAACAAAACCGGTAAGTAAAGAACCTCAAAGAGAAGACACCTATACTTTTTAGATTTCACTTACTGCGGGCTGCGCCATGCGCTGTGTTTCAGAAAAGAAGAGAATATAATCAATGTTACACTTCACTTCGTACACAACAGGTTGTTTGAAAGTAATCGCTCCTTGCGTGTGGCTAAAAATTGCCAAAATCAACATGGAATTAGAACAACAAATACCTAAAGGATAACATTTGGAAGTGGGGCTCACTAGATCATGGCATGATCTAGGAATCTTAAACGGTTCACAAGTAGCCACATGTCATTGTACTAAGTGTCTAACACTGACTGAATACAAGACGATTTATTATGGTAATGTACAATTTTGCGGCTATCGAGTAACGTAACCTTCCCACTAATTAACCTGTCTTTAATCAGTCGATAAGTCAGGAGATAAATGTTTCCACTTCGCACATAATACCTAATGTGAGCAGATAAGTGATCCTTTCCACTCGTCTTATCGTTTTGACAAAAACGTTGATTACACGGTTTTATCACAATGGCGGCGTAAACAATCACGATGATTCCGCTCCAGTGACGCAAGAGTACATAACGTAAAGCTCCCGCCCACATTCAAAAGCCACGCGACATTTAATAGTTCTTTACTTGACTGATTAAGAGGTATTATAATAATATTGACGGAACTTAAGATAAACACCAGGGGCACTTGATACACGTTAAATTAAACGCTTGACAACACAGGCCACATAGTGCTATTTGCAGATTGAAAACATCAACTTTGACGTAATAGTTAGGTCACAGGCAGCAGAGGAGTTATTTGTGTCCTTGATTGCAGTTAAATTTTTCAGCTAATGGCGTGATGCGCCTTTGTTTGTATTGAACCGTCATGCGATCTTGTTACTGGTGTAAAATATAATCCTTACACAAGTTCATATTCGATTCTACACTAAACAAAGGCACATATCGCTCTATGAGCTGAAATATTTAACTGCAATCAAGGACACAAATAACTCCTCTGCTCCCTGTGGTTAGATCACACGGATTGCAGTCAAGTTATGTTTCAGATTAAGCCAATCTCGGTTGGCTTTCCAGACGCATCGTCCTATTCAAAAAAAATAACATTACATGGGAACAAAGCCCGTAAGAAAAAGGAAATATTTTAAAAAGCTAAAAACAAAAAAAATTACTTTACACCTGTCTCTGGAAGTGACACTAGCGGAAGTTCGAGTATGGCACAGACAATTAATATTAAATAGTTCAGTGCCAATAACTATAAAAAAACAAATACCTCGGAAAATACATCAATGTTGTGCGTCAACATTTACTTTGCTACTACTAAAACTCTACTGGAAAAGTGTTTCATCCATGTTTAAAGAGTTTACTTAATAACCCTTTCCTTTTTCAAGCCTTTTGAAATAAAAAAATTATCATTTATTGAGCTACGTCGGCTTGGCATGAACAAAATGGCTTAGAACGAGGTTTTGTTAAAAACTGGCTTAAGTCATATTTAATAACTGGCCCTCACCGTCCACGGTTCACTGACCAAGCTCTCAGTAATTGCTCATACGCACCTATCGTGTGTCTAATTCACGCACTCTACAGACTAACCAAGAATTATTTCAATGTTAAAATCTTACGTAGCTAAGATAAAATAAAGTTGAAGCCAAGCACTAATAACGGACAAACTATTTAAGGACATTTTAGAGTACAGGAAGTAGGCTCAGGAATTAAATGCCTCCCACAAAACGCTCGTATTTAAAATATCAGGAAGCCACGCCAGTTCAATCCAATGAGACAAATGCACTCTTTTCTTTCATAAGGATGTTGTTTTTCAGGCGCTGGCTGAATACTCTTATTTTTCTGCCAATTTTTGGCTTGTTTAATTCTTGAGTTACAGCTTTTGACATTTCCATTTAACAATGTATTGGGCTATACGCTGCAGTTAATACACATTTTTCCGTTTTTATGGCTAAATTTGCCGTTAAGAGAAAGGAATAATTTTACGAGTAAGTTAAAAACGTATAATTATATTATATTTACCAATTTTCAACACAAAATTATATCCTTTTCAAAATATTAGCCTTGGGTTTATTCTTATCATATTCTTACAATTTCGCAAATTTCAGCCTCGGTATATAAAATATATTCTTATAAAAAACAGAGTGCAGATTCCGGACTTCTTTTATTGTTCAGTTTTTAATGCACGTAAGGCTTAACTACGGGCCATGCTATTTGACGTCAAAACTTACTGAATGAATTAAGAATAATATTGTATATTAGGAATCAAGCATTTGAAACATTTAACGCGTCAATAGATCTGGTTTTAGTGTGAATAATTATCTAGCAATCAAAATTTTAATGAATTTTTCGTACTTTTATCATTTTAGATATCCCTGTAGCGTTGACGTAATTCAACCCTTGGATTGCAAGGTTATATAAAATATGCTCTAACGACATTATATAACTGACGGCTAACAATATAGTGTTTTTATCTAATCTTTTTTCTTTTCTTACTTTTTTTTTCAGATGGCTGAAAAGAAGGTAAGGGCTTTCTTTCATAAAGAATGCTGGATAAGATCGTGCCTCTAAGCGTCTAATAGGGTCTCTCATAGAATATAAAGTAGACTCAAACTAAAACGATTATAATTTGACAGCCTGTAACTTGGAAATAAAAAACTTTATCGTATCGATTTCTCGTGGATTTGAAAGGGAACAGTTCTTTTACGCTATTAACAACTGCATCGCTGGTTGGAGGTTGGGTGCCTCCAGTATCCAGGGGCTTCCACTGCTTTGGGCAGCCACCTCCTATAACAAATAACACCACAGGTGGCCCAAGATCAAAATATAACCATAGCCACTGTTGCGTAACGCTAAAAATATAGGGATTTGTGTGGGAGAAAAAAAAAACAATTGTGTCTGCAGCCTACGAATATGAAAGGATTTAAATAGAAATAGGCTAACCTTGGTTAAGTTGTGTGTTTCTTCTTCGGTGTGTGGTTTCAAATCCGATTTATGGCCATTTGATGGGTTTTATCGGAACCGATATGCTCCCTCTATAATCCTTTCCCATAAATCGGCTCGGAAACCACATGGCTGGCATAACCGCACAACCAACCAATGAGCCCTTTTACAAAGTAAAATGATGCACATAATAACGTGAACGACGTAGCGAACTAATGAGCATGCGAATACGGATGGACCACTGACCACTAGAACTGGTAGCGCTCTTTGTTGTTAACATCATTTAAATACATTATAAGAAAAAAATTGTGGCTTTCTTAAAACTAAACTTAACTTAAGTTAACGATCAGTTCTCAAAATGTATATGATCTCTCTTATTTTTTTTTTTTTAGACGGGGCCAGAGGCTTCAAATGGAGAAGACAACAGCCAGCTGAGCCAGTAAGATCTCTTCCTCATTCCTTAATATTTTTATACATTTTTATGTAGAAAGTTTGGAGAAGTACACATTCGATCAAATTTACTTATAAAAACGTGACTTTTTCCTTATGAATCCCCTGATGTCTATTTATTTGTTCTTATGCCTCTATGGCTCCTAGATAAGGAACTGTCTGAAAAAAAATAACAATTAACGGGAAAATGTTTGTTCTAGGGGTCAGGCTCACGAACAGGAAGACGAACAAGAAAATTTACAGCTGGTTAATAGAAACAATACATTGGAGGATGGAAATGTAGGTAACAGTCTTAGCCATCATTTAGGCCTACACAAAAGTGATTTTCTGAAAGGTTAGATGTAAAAGTGAATGACCTTAAGTTCTGAACGTTTGGTTGCTTATGTTATCAAGATTCATTCCACCTTTAACTGAGAACTGTTAGCAAGACAGGTTCCAATAATAAAGATCTCTGAAAGAAAATGGATACTGACCCCCCTTTTCACATTGTTTAATGTCTAATACTTTGTTCTGTGACAAAAAAAAGGTTCCACATTGTTTTCAACCACCACGACTCCAACAACGTATTTTCCTTCTTTTATACTAGCTCTTTCCTCTGCCTGGTTGGACGGAGAAAGGACAAAGAGTGCAGCAGTGCACTGAAGAGAGCCCCCACGGGTATGGCATAAAATAAAATGTTATTCGCGTTCTCCTAAAAAATCAAATTATTCCCATAACTTCCCTGGACTCTTGATTATCGGATCTGTTCAGTGTAAATGTAGGGACACCACCGGTACAACGGGTGACAAAAACGTGAAACAAGTTGAAAAGCGTTGTTGTGCGTTTTACAACCCAAATTCAAATGTGCCTTACAACAAATCAGGTTGTTGCAGGTTGCAAAACGTTGTTGCAGAAATGAGAGAGTAGTTCTCCTTTTTGCAACAAAATCTATACATGCTGAGCCGTTCAACGGCCCAAAGCAAACTTTTTTAGCAACAAGTGAGATAACTTCCGTGTATATTGTGACTTCCGAGTAATTTTAACCAATCAGAAGTTAGTATCACATCTTAACAGCTTGATTTGTTGCAAGACAGCTTTGAACGTCAACATCGCTATTCAACTCGTTTGCAGCAATGCTGCAAAACAAATTGCATGTTTTTGTTCCCCCTTTAGCCGTAGCTTTAAAGTCGCAGGACGCTTTGGTAACTCTACTCATGTTTCCACTGAACTAGTCTGATTCTACTCAATAAGCAATAGGCCCTTTGTAGCTGGTTATTAACGTGGTACAAATCCGCCGTGCCGGAGAGCAAAAGTCGCACTGGGACAAGACAAACAAAGAACCCATTTCAGATTATGTATGTCTTTTGTTTGTCTTGTCCCAAACCAGTGCGACTTTGGCTCTCCAGCGTGGTGGTTTTGTACCACGTGAATGGCTAGCTGCAAAGGGCCTATTGGCCAAACGAAACGCGCGCTTAAATCAGTGGGTATAGAGCAATTGTAACACGACTGTGTTGTAAGCACTCTTTTCCCTTTTATTTCTTCTTCGTGCGTGCTTCTGGAAGGGAAGATGAGAGATACAGTTTTGCCATTTTCACCCTGAAGATGACTTGATTAGTCGAAAACGTTTGGTTTAATATTTATACAACATTTTAGACTTAAGATAGTATTTTAGTTTCAGTTCTATTTCTTTTTCATTTTCTTGGCTACTCATTTATGGTAATCAAAATGTAACACTCCTCAACAATATTACATGTTTAAGACACACAATATAAAGAGTAAAACAACAATTTCTTAAATCTTTCCTTTTAGGGGTATTGACACTGATACAGCAACAGGAGACCCACAGGTAGGCACTTTAGCCGTACAACTGTAGCTATACAAAAAGGTTTGTCTTATGACAGGTTAAACGCACAGATCATAGATTTGAGTGTCCGTTCTTAGATTTGATCCAATGAATCCCCTTGGAGCGTCAGTTTGTCTTAAGATTCATAATGCAGTATTGTATCTTATTTGTGAAAAAAAAAATAAAGAAAAGAAAATCCGTCTTTGGATGCAAGAACACGTATTTGCATTTTCCCAAAGAAACGTACCCTTGGACGAGCTTCCAAACTATGTCGTATGTAAAATTTAAGATAGTTTTATTACAAAATCATTGGAAGTTTAATCTCTCATTTCTTCGAAACTTAATGATTATGAGCAACCTTGGCATGATGCTTTGTTTATTCTTTCTTATATGTCGCTTTTATTTTATATTCACAGGAACACGACTGTCTGTGTGAGACATGTCAAAGCCCATAGAAAATACGTCTCATAGGTTTACAATTTTTTATGTAATTCCCGTTGTGTTATAATTTCTTAAAAACTAAAAGGAGATCAAAGACTGTAACCAAGACCTCTACAAAGCACTTTGTCAGGTTCATATTTATTGGGGCAGGTACAGCATAAAAATAATGTAATGTAAACATTTATAAGATTATTGTACTGAACTGAACTAAACAATTTCATCAACGAGTCATATCTTCTAGCTGGACACATGTGGTCTACTAATCTACTTATAGTGGACAAATTTGCACATGCAATAAGTTTGACCATCCGTATGGATAGACAGAAAATTGTGTAAAATCCGTACACAAAGAACAATTGCGACAAGGTGAAATGTATTTCCCTAGTTTGAATTTCTGTGATATTTATTATGTAAAAAAAACCTGTGTTCAAACATTCCATGTAAACATTGCGTGACCTTTTATGCCCAATCGTGAGGTGAAGGTAATAGTTTTTTTGGTAGAGTCCGACATCATGCGTGATATGGAATATGGACGAAAAAAGTACAAAACTGATTTTACGTTAGGACAAAAAAGATCCACAAATGAAAGGATAAAAGTTCACAACCAAATTTACTTGCGCACTTTTCTTCAAAGGATAACTTTTCGAAAGAATTGCACGTAAATAGTGTGTATTTTTATATAAAGCATAAAATTAAATCATTAAAGAGACAATTAATGAATACAACGAGTAAAAGTTGATTTTGGATTCGTGAATCTGGATTTTTACGTTACTCTAGAGTTCTGAAGTACATATCTGTTTCTGTGGGGGCATGAACTCGCTAGTTCGTTTCGCCTGCAAGGCTACAAAGCTCTTTTTTACAAATGATGATGAACTTTTCATAAAGACAAACGATTACATTTTTTACTAATGTTGCTATAGGCTTTACATTTCTTTAAAACTTTCCATTTTATCTGGAAAGGTTTGTTAGAGTCTTGTAACTAAGTAACGTAACTAAGACACAATCCATCTGTTACCTAGATACTATCTCTTAACGCATCACTATATTTACTACCAGCTTTTAACTTTAACGGTCAATCGTTGAAGTTGCCTGATGAGTGTGGTCCCACAATTTCGGACCATACAAAACAGCACTGTCGCTACCTACCTACCTACCTGCCTGCCTACCTACCTACCTACCTACATACATACTTAAACATTTTTTTTATCTCGAATTACAGAGAAGCCAAAAATAGGCTACTATCTCCGAGAAAGAAATAAAATCCTAAAATGAAATAAACCATGGTATACACTAACTAGAGAAAATATTTACCTCTTAATACAATTAATTAATTAATCTGTATCGCCGAATTGCTTAAATAAAATCATGCAAAGACGAAAGGGTTCTCAGTTTGT
Organism: Porites australiensis; assembly: GCA_022179025.1. Lineage (NCBI taxonomy): Eukaryota > Metazoa > Cnidaria > Anthozoa > Scleractinia > Poritidae > Porites > Porites australiensis. The sequence continues at coordinate 74,336 of BOPM01000445.1, read as the reverse complement.
CAGGCAAGGCGTTAATACATCTTGCAAATAAATCTTGAGTGATCTTGTCCCTAATTCTCATGACCACTCTGTTTTACAAAGCATTGCTATTACGAGAAGAAATTTGATGCTGAGCACTCTTAGGGCTTAAAGGGTTAAACGTAGCCGTAACCCAAATTTAACACTGGGAATAAGACAAGAAAGTCCAGGTTCATAAGAATCAGTGGCTCGCGTAAAAGGAAAATCTATGAAAGCTACACTTTTGCCCTATATCCCGATTTAGTTCACTCTTACAATATCTACCACTATTTTCCGAGAAATATCTGCCACTATTTCCGGGAAGTGCTTGTGTACCTACACAAACAACTTCATGTAAAACGTTGCGGAAGTGCCACATCAAACGGACAACAGAAAGTACACTAAATCATCAGAAGCGCACTAAATTACAGACCGAATTAGTGTGACTGTCAGATAGTCAAATAAATTCACTTCTTTATAACTGTCACTAATCGTGTGTTCCGACCGAGCGTTGATTGAAAACACAATCTTAAAATATGCTCATTAGAACCAATATCCCAAAACATTAGCTCACTTCTTGATTTAGAACATCATGATTTCTTATCCAAGGGAAATATTGAGGGGCAAATCCCTTACGCCAGAAGATCCATTTACATGATGAAACGGTAAAATCCCTCCTAAATCTGTAGAGCGAGACGTGATTTGGTGGGAGAAGTAATTTTTCTATTCCACAGCAGAGCCTACGTATCATAGACGGAACATCTCAGTTACGTTTCACAATTTCTTCTCGGTTAATTCTACATAAATGAAACATTTTTGTTGTTGACCTGAAAACAGTATAGATGTTGTGGTTCAATTTCATCCTTGGCTTAATTTTTTTTGAAACTCATTATCATACATTACCATAACCGAAAACAAAGGGAAATAAAATTTAAACCAAAGATTAAGTTGAACCGCAACAATACTGAACGCATTTTAACAAAGGTCAACTGTCGCTATAAACTAAAATAAACACACAAAATAAAGTCATCTGTATAGGAAATACGGACAGCTACCTGCCAAATCAATACTGATTAACAACCGACACTTTATCGATGAGAGTGAAGCAAAAAAAGAAGAGAAAAAACGCCTACAACCCAACAGTGCGATGGGCAGTATTGTGAAAGGAAAGCTGCAACATCGGAAAAAGCTGAAAAAACTATTGTAATCGAGACACTTGTATCACTGCTGCATGTCTGAGCAAATAACAGTCAAGGGAAAAATCCCTGAAATGCACCGATGAACACCCAGAGAAGGATATTTAAGGAGAGGTAGAGGTATGGATTGGCCGTGTCAAAGACTCGCGAAGCTGTTCAAGTGAGTTCTAAATCTGATAGAAGGCTAAATGATGCCTCTTTTGAAGAAAATAGCAAAGCTAGAAGACAATTAAAAGTTTTTATAGCTGGAGTTGCACCGATAAAGAAGTATTTGGAGAGAGGTAGGCACATGCTCAGACTTGTATTATGCGAGGACTGAAAATGTTTACATTTTGCAAGAAATTTCTAAAATATGGATTCGAAAGCTTTTAAAAAGCGGGACAAGGTTCGACAGTCTCTTCTGATCTCTGAGTTAATCGTTCGTTGAAGAGATTTCTTTCTTGGCATTGTTTTGTTAACAAGCTATGCCGTTTCCCGTGCTACTGGGCATAATACAAGAATTTACTTTTCATTTCGTGTCCAGTGGGAGCATTTTGAAATGAAAGCGGCTGAGCAGTCGTTCCACTGGTGTCTTTAATAACAACTGAACCTTTTTTCTTTAGGTTTGCGAAGTGGTTTATTAAGATTCAACGGTTTCAAGGTCAGAGTATGTTTAAAGTTTTCGCCGAAGTCGCCTCGAAATCGCGGAAGTCAATTCGTGAGACCCTCTATTTCTTCCTGAAGACCGTCATACATGGTATCATCTTATCGCACGCGATGTGTTTACAATAAACTAGTGACAAAAATTGTGTAGCGTAAATCAAGCACACGACACTCCTTGTTTCATTGAATCATGTCAGAATCCCACCGTAAAGACGTTGCATGCGATTAAGCTATGGCGTGTAAACGGGTTTTCAAACACTCGGCCAGAAGCGAATACTACAGCTGTACGAGATGGTCACGATTGGTTGGAGTTCTAATCACATGACTGTCATATGTAGAGAAAAGCGCGCCAAACGCTGGGAAGATGATAAAACAATAGCAGTATATAACATACACGATGGCGACGAATTTCTATGAGCTGTGGTGAGTACATGCTTTAAAGTTTTTCTTTTTTATCCCTTTTAACACACCTTAAGACAAACATTGGGATATGAGTATCCAACTTTTGAAGTAGCTGATGTAGCTGGAGTCTATATCAACCTTATAAAGCAACCATCAGACACGTCATAAGTTAACATAAACACTACTCATCTTTGACATGAAACAACACCGTCGTCACAGAGAGAGAACCCACGTGTGTCCGCTGTGAATAGCGAACGTTCGCTAAGAAGCTTTGACCTTTCCTTTAAAAAATACACTGTGCAGGGGTACTTTTTCAAACGCAACACTCAGATAAGTATGCAATCTTCGCAGCCGATTGTTTAGTTGACATTACGATAGTCAAAGTTATGAAGCAGTTAACTGTAGGTGATCAGGCATTATCAAACCGCGAAAGCACGCCCACCTAGAATCCAAGACTCCCAAAAGGCCCGATGAAGTGCAAAATACCGGTTACTGGCTGTAACCAAGTAGGAATCTCAAATTAGGCCAGATATTCAAACTTCACATGTACGTGACTGATTCAATTGCTCTCCGTTTCAATTGTTTTTTTGTTTTTTCTTCAATTTTACAGAGTTCAGAGTAGATCATGGAAGCTCCAAGGGAAAACATCGGTTTTAATGTAAGTAGTAGAACACGCGATTTACTAGACAGTAATTAACTCACGGTGTGAATGAACAACGTTGCCACAAATTGGGAAAATCGCTAAATATTTGTTGCATTAAATCTAATAATCAATCCTTCAATACAGCACTGTTCGGTAAAAAAATGTGGAAACGAATAGATAGCTACAATTGTAACTACATATGGCTAAGAATGGAACAGTCGCCACCTTGATCGCCATGTGATTCTGCTGTGTGTGCTTGTGAGTAGAGGGTCCTAGGAGGTGACAATCACCATTCAGTCTTTGCGTGAAAACATATCCACTTCAAATGAATTTAAGTTTTGATTCTGTGGATAAATTCCCAAAACGTGATTATTTGCAGTTCGTAAAAAGTAATGTCTTGTTTGTTTGCTTTTGTTATTGCATGTAGCATGTAGATCAAATGTTGCAGTTGTTGCTTTTCCTTCATACATTCTACACCAAAAAGTGCTAAAAGATAAAAATATTTTAGACTACTACGAGTATGTTTTAGCAAATTTGTCTGTCTATGGTAGCTTACGTACTGGACAGCTCAATGCTAAACATGTATCTCGCTTTCTCTTCAATTTTAGGAGCAGCCAAACATAGGGTGAGTCAATAGCCCTTAGGAGTAATTCGAAAAATAATTTATTGCACATAAAATTAGGTCTCCCTCATAGAGTCTAGCCTTTCCTAGAAATAGTTATACATCTTCAGCTGGACTCTAACAAATTGGCTGTTTTTCAAACGAAATTATGGAAAAAGCTTGTACTATAGTGTATCAACAGATGCTAGATATAATGAACACAGCTAACAATCATGCATGTAAATAACGTGATCACATTTGAAAGGGTAATAACGCTTATGGTTTTCGATGTATTTAAACCAGAGCACGACAAAAAAAAAAATACTTAACCTAACACAGCTGAACAGCACATACTAATAAAAGTCATATATATGGCTCTGAAAGGTTATCAAGATTTTAGGGCCATGATAACAGTATTGGTCAAAACTTGTAGTGTAAAATCAAATTCCTTTACAGTGATCATGAAATATAATTCAGTTACATTTTATGAGTCGTGAAATCACAAACAAGCCCTTCTGTGTATTCAGATTGACTCACTAGTAATAAAACCTTTTATTGTGTAATTATTAGACAATTATTTGGGCAGCTGTGTGACACCTACTGTATGTATATTGCTAACCTGGTAATTAGTGTACAATTTATAACAGTTTGCAGACTAACTGTAAGGGTAGACATCTGAAGAAATTAGCTCTTAGCTCAGGTGTTGAAGGAGTCACATCACAATCCAAACATCTACTAAATCCTTTACCCCTTTTAAACCTTCCACACATTCTGGACACAAGCACCACAACATTAAAATGCATGCATGCTCATTGCAAGTTACTATTTTGAGGAAAGCATTAGGTACAAGATTTCTCACTACAAAAACACCACTGACCACTATTTTGGACACAAGTGACTCTCTCAATAGGATATTAAACAAAATACTGTCACCAAAGATGAACACATGCACCTGTTCCATAATGTTGCAATAATATGAACATTACTTACCCTCAGACTTCATCTTGGTTGCCTTCCAGGTTTCCCCAAGATCCAATTTCTTCCCTAGAGGTAACAAAAGTTTTCTTTAATGAATGGCTTTCTTAAAGATTAACCAGGAATATTATTAATACACATACACTTTAAAGGTCTAGTCATGAACCGAGATATTCAAAGCAGTAACAAACAACTATTACAGCAAAACCCTAATTAAAAATTAATGATGAAATGCCTGGGGACTAAGAGAATGTGTTCATTACTCTCAAGGTAAAGCTGCACAAGTCATGAAGCTCACAATTGGCTAGGGGTAATCCCAGGTTCTGTAGCACAAAGCACCTATTATTGCTACCAACCCTTCCCCCCCCTCCCCCCCACGTGGACGGGATGATAGTCCATCACAGGGTGACCTCCAACGTTATGTTGCTGTTATCCGTTTGTACACCTGGGTGAAGAGAGATGGTGAAGCAAAACTTCCTCACTACTCAAATGATACCGCACTTAATTTCATTCCAGAACAAGTTCATTTCATCTCCCCACACTTCTATGTATTTTTTTACTTCAATGACATTTTGTTCCTGTAGAAGTCATTCCGGAAGAAGTTCATTCTGGTTTTCAATCCAAGTGAAATTCTTGTTCTGGTGTAGAACTTTATTCTTGAAGCATGAAGTTGAAAACAACTTCACCCCAAATTGAAAAATGCAGATTACATGTAGTCTTGAGCAAGTGGCGCATGTGTATCTGATCTGGCACAAAAACTGTCTATGTAAGCGAGAACATCCTAGACTAAACCAGTGATGTGAATGCAGTATGAACTACATTCTAGAACAACATTTGTTCTGAAATCATTCCTGACCAGTTTCATGTAAACAGACCATAAGATGACAACATGACAGCAAGGCTTGAACTTGGAACAACAGTTCCAAAATTCAAGGTGTTACTTTACTACCCAGTCACCATGCCTCCACAGACACCCCAGTGAGGGCATCGTACACCCTGCAGGCCAATCAATTTCCCAGTCCCTAATGGCACTTCAGGGTTAAACTGTGCAAAAAGGATAGTAATGTTATGGAAATAATTCAGCTAGAAACACCACCATACATCACATTGAATATCAAAACACTTATACCAAGATTTGGAGTGAAAGAGAAGCAGTACTTATGTGCAAAAAAAGTCTTAAAATAAGTAGTTTCAAATTTTACCAGCCATCTGCTCAGACTACCCCTATCATTTGAGGGTAGAGGGGGGGGGGGGTGTTCAAATACTACGTGGCAATATGAGTATTGCAGTTAATTACATGCATGACTTTGACACCAGTATGAATTTCACACATTTCTCTTGTACAGCTTGGAGAGCATCATGAAAGGGTCAGCACTGAAGAAATGAGGTAGCATAATTATTATCTATTGTTATCTAAAGCTGCAAGTAAAAAATTAATATGTGGGAATGTTAAGACAACAGAGAACCTCACTTTACTCATTTCTTCCAGTGATGTTAAGATCCAGTCGCCACTTAATTTAGTTTTAATTATTAGTAGTATTTGAATTTTCAAGCATTCCCATATATTCATGGTCGAGGGCAGGCCCTTAGATATTTTTAACATCCAGTACACAGCCTAGCACAATTTTTGCAGGCAAGTATTCAATAATTTACCATAATTTATGGAGATCAAGGAGGGTGTCATCCGTTGAGGCCGTTATTTATTCGAATAGGTGCCCAACCTAGAATTAGCACCCACCACAAATGAGCACCCATCCTTAAGGCAGAAAAAGTTAATAAGTGCCCAGCTTCGATTAAGCGCCCACCCACACCTCCTCTCCTACTGCCACTAAATCTCAAATAAGCTGCATCTGCCTCTCAGGCGACTAACCCACTTGCGGACGTTACAATGTCAGACATCGAGGAGGCAGCACCAGAGAATTCACTTATTGACTTGAGTGACAATGAAAGTACAAATAAGAGACTTCCCTGAGGACCGAGTTTTCTTCAGAGTATTTTACAGAAACCTTGCTGTTACATCTTCACGTTTTGTTATTACCATTTATTATTTTAATGCAAAATAAGCATACAGTACTTGCTGAAAATGGTGAAAATTTAATAAGCACCCAGCCTCGAATAAGCACCCACCCAAGGTCCAACAATTTAATAAGTGCCCAGGGTGGTTAATCGCATAAATGCGGTATGTCCCACACATTTAAATGTAAACATGAACAGGACATGTTTCACTGCACAAAGTGTCTTGTTTTCTTTAACTTAACTACATCAGTTTAGTAATTCTAATTTTACTTTTCCTTTATTATCCCATTATTTACTGCCTTTGAAGTTTTGGCCTTGCTAGTTCTTTGAACTTATGAGAACCAATATTTTCTCCCATCCCGAATTCAGTATGAGACGGGTATTCCATTTTTAAAATCCTCGGTCTGGCTACCTTCCAATTTTCCAGCTTGCTTCAAGCAGTAAAAATGTATGCAAAAACTGAAGCTAAATTACTATGCAGTGCAAGAAAGAAATACACAGAGTGACTGCCATCTATTCCCCAGTCAAAAATAGAATATTCCTTGCCTACAAAGGAAGGTAAGATAGGTGATGCCAAATCCATCTATATGAAACTACAGTTGACCCTCCATTAAGCGGTCACCCTCTATCAAGCAGCCAGTAATCACAGTCCCGAAATAACATTGTAGAAAAGAATGGGAAATTAATAAGCAGCCACCATTATGAAGTGGCAGCAGCCAACTTTTGGCCACCCCAACAAGAATTCTCCCATTGTTGTAGCCTCAACTGTGTAACTATCCCTGAAGCGAAGTATCAGTTTGCCTCAGCCATGAGGACCTTGGCTTTCATCCAAAAATAAGGGGGCGGGCCCACAGGCCCCTCCCCTAGATCCGCCTCTGTCAAGTGCACAACTTGCCAAACTTCTCTGACACACAATCTTTTCAATTTTTTGCTCATAACATAACATTCAAGTCATACAACAATGTACATGTAATTTAAAACACTTCGCACTTTATCTCCGCATTAGGCCTAGACAAGCTCAAGCCTACTACTCATACCTTTTGGAACTACTGTTTACAAATAATGAGATGGTAAGTTCTATTATGTAGAACTTAGAATACAATATAAATTTCAATTTTAACAATAAATTTATTATTAGTCCACTTTTATGGATCACATATAAAAGCATGGCGCTCCACCCTCAGAATCACGCTGCCACAATAATAATGGATACTCCTTGGGTTACTCCATCTAAGGCTGTAATTGGTAACCTGAACATTGTCCATTGTCCATTGTCCAAGATTAGCATGGAGCCAAACACAATATTGCACTACATGTAGGAAGAGTAACATAACGATAGGAATAGTGCTTGCTTATTTCTTCATTCCACTATTTACTTATATACTTATTTATTTCATTCATTTATTTTATTGCATACTTGTGTACATCAGTTAATAGCACATGGCAGTGACCATCTCATAAGCTTTTCTTAGCTACTTTGGTCACTGCAAATATTTTACTTTTCACCATTTGGGTGATTGTTCTCCTCTTTTTCCCTCTTGTAATGTATTGTATTTACTTATGATATTTGTCAGTAGTAGAAAACAATAAAAAATCTGAAATCTATAATCAGTATAGCAAGACTAAAGTTTTTCATTATCATTGTCATTAGCAACATCATCATCATCATCATTCTTGTCATCGTCAGCATTATTATCATCACTATGCTTTGCAAACTTAATAGTGTCAGATTTTAATTTGAATGATTGATCACAGAAAGGGAATCTATTTCAATAGGATTTTAGACACCGCTGGTGAAGGGCTTACTAACTATCAGGGTGCTTAGAAAGTCACTTTTATGGCTTTACAGCTTGTATGTACTAGCCCGAAAGTCAATTCAGCTAGCCTGAAAAAAAAATTGATAAGCAGGATTGATTATAGTTCTGCTGTAATTTGAATTCCCCCAAAATAATCGACTTGCTCGTCGGGTAAGAACAGAATTCACTAGCCCGAAAAGCAAAATACACTAGCCCCAGGCTATCGTATACCACTTTCTTTGCATGCTGCCTATGTAGTATTTTTAAGATATCAGAACATGCACCTTGTAAACTAG
>BOPM01000445.1:20504-54176 GCA_022179025.1 Porites australiensis | reverse complement strand
ACGCTGCAAATATACGCTGTTAAGGATAGGAACAGAACCTCGGGCAAAATCACTGATTAGAATTGAAAGTACCGTGTATGCATAGGTGCATCCACTTACACGCTATGTACGGTAACAGCAGACAACTCCAGGGGAGTTAGTCGAAAAGACAGTTTTCCTAATGAGTTTATTAGGTTAAAAGAGTGAAAAAGAGATTGTCAGATGGTTATTGAAGAAGACAGATTTCTCCAGCGAGGCATGGCGTATAAATATATATACGCACATAGTATATATAGCCTCTGAGCAAGCGCGTCATAGTCAAAGGCTAGTACAAAAGCGAATGATGACGTATCTTCATTTCACACATGATCTCTTCAGACTGACGCGCGCCGGCAGCTGAGGTTAATTTGTGCAGGTATGATACACAAATTCCTGTCTTGTTGTCAATTTTGGAGACTTCGAGATTTTTTCCCTGTTGTTTTTATGATATTCAAGAGTGTCTTTATTTACGATTTCTTATAGAACTGACGATCTTGTGTTCAGACTAGACAAAGACCTGACTAGGAGCAGCTGCCGGCCTTAAAAATGATACTTGAAATGGAGAAAAATAGGATTCGCACCGATGTGACGTGACTGTGCAAAGTGACAGTCCTAAACTTCGACGCCTATACCTGGAAACAGCCAAGTGAAGCTAAAGCGCAACGGTTTACTCTAGACAGATGAAAATACAGATCCACTTCCCTGTACGTAAGTGGTGTGTCGATTAATCAAAAACAACAAAGGTTAGTAAAATCTTCAGTATATCTCCAAGTAAGATATAAAGCATTAAAAGAAGGGCTAAAAAGGGTTCCGTTTTCCGAAGAGGGCGACTTAAGACAACGTCAAACCTCAACGAAAGCGATAAAATTTAATCTTTTATAAAATGTACCTTTTGGACAAGTCTGAACATGTTATATGTAGGGACTTACCCGCTCTCATTTGATTGGACAAAAGAGTTATTAACCCAGTGACATAATTTTAACTTACTGACCAGTAAGCGGTACGATCTTTCGAAGGCGCAGGTTTTTAAAAAACCGTTATCCGCGCCGGTGAATTCATCAGTCTGTTCATAAAGCAGAATGTTTTTTAGTTTATCTAGTCATTGCTACAATAAATTACATGGTTTAATATTGCTCAACGTACTTCATTTAGGTTACTTGACGATAGAACTGTCGTGAGGAATAAAAATTGTTAAACCTTCGCTGAGTTCATCTGAAATATACCATGCAAATGCAACTGAAATCGTAATCATTCTGCTCGCGATGGCTGTTCCTAATATATTTGTATCCTCGGACATATGCGAATCTTTTTCATCGTTGTGAGTCGCTCATAATTAAGAAAATCACAGATTAGGAGGGACTGTTTGATTTGCAGTAAGGTCATTTAGCATATTTAAATCGCGCAGGGTCACAAAAAATCCCTTTAACTTTTAAAATAAACGTCATGGCAACCAAGACCGCTACAAATGTCGTTGTAACTTTTTGATCATTTCATGTCAATAATTTAATTTCACTCTTAGCCCTGCCAAATTTTCTTTGATTCGACCAAAAATATACTATGCAAAGCAATAGGTCTTTGCCTATTATCTAGTAGTCAGTCTCCCATGATCTAAATGAGAAAACTGAAGCCGGGAGCCAGCTGATCAGAATGTCCAACACTCGGTGTCTAATGCAGAAACGAAGTTCACGAGGTTTTGCGAGACACGTATACGTATTTCTAGTGGAATCCTTGTTTTAATATGCGTTTCTAAACTTTCTGATGCGATTGTAAAAAAAAAAACAAGTCGGTTGATTAGGAAAGGTAGTAATGATCGCGTGACTCCGCCCCCGCGAAAAGGTTGACTGAGCGGTAACTACCGAGTTATTAAAAGAATTTCATTACTAATACCTTCTGAAAACAGACGCGAGTGTCTTTTGGAAGGCATCATTTGTTCGCTATAAACCACAGTTTCCGCATTCATCCCATGAGCAATGCTGATAAAGGGTCATTGAAACTGCTGAGGTGGCGGTTTATCAATCCGGGATCATGAATGTTGCTTTTAAAAACAGGAATTCGTATATTGGCTGTCTTAGTATGAGGTCTGGATTCAATTGATTAAAGAGTGTTACTGAATGTCTCTTTGTGTAGCAGTCTACCTTGTTACTAGTCTTAACTCCTGGCACTGTAAACCAACAGAAGAACAATGAAATCGGAAAAAGGAAATATAGATTATCGAGAGCATCTCTAAAGTCCATGTTTTGCGGGAATGTGTCGCACTCCAATAAGGGAGGTAGGCTCGTCCCAATTTTAACTAAGTAAAACCCTGAATTCGACCATGCTAGGTTGACAATTAGCACTGAATACCGGCTTTCTAGATCTTTCACATGGCGAGACTGCTAAATTATTTGCAATTTTACTTTACCGCAGTATTTGACAATAGAGCTACTGTTTGAAATCATTGAACTAAACAACGTGAAAGGGCAAATATGTAATAATAATAATATTTATATATATTTTTTAAATTTGTAAAAATACATTCTGCGATGTAACCTTTTTGATAAATAATCAACTGCTTCATGAAGGACTTAAATTTGTCAGGTATGGATTTTAAAGAAACGAAAAGCTCACCCAGTCATGTCTCTCCACTTCCTACAAATATAATGACCACAATGGCGTGAAGTGAGAAAATACGGTGCATCCCTTCTCTAACTAATACACAAGACAGTCGGTTTGAGTGCGTGGCCTTCCCTCAATTCCTTGGAGGACGAAATAGGCAGTAGCTTTCTCAGTAAAAGTTGGGTCAAACTCAGACAGTGTACAGAGAATCTGTTCAACTTAAACACTAGAGGCCAACGAGTTTAATTAACACATGAAGGGTTATTCAGCAGGAAAGGTTTGCTACCAAAGGTTCTCGAAGCCTTAGTGCAAAACACAGATGAATAAGCCCCTGCAACACCATTTCATTGCCCTCAGCGTCAAAACCCTCGAGTCCAGTTTGAACAGTGTATAGGAGAATGAGTACAGGTACATTGAGTATTGGGCTCATTCTCAGACATTCATTGCTTCATAATGCGCAGTTAGGTTAAAAACGCTTTTTGAGAGAGAGGCGACGGAAAGTACACTTACCAGATTATTAATTGTACCTGTACTAATCAAATGCATCACATGACTGTCATGACTCAGGCATTACCGCTTCAAAAGCAAAGTTGCTTCATCAGTAAAATCTCTCAATGACATTTCTGTATTGAATATTTCCGTGCTCATCTGCCACGCAACACATACGTAACACAATATATCTAACTTAACTGACGTCACGTTCGAGCATTTTTCAGTAACGCGCGCGGTGCACGTTAAGAAGGATGTATGCAGCTGGCTTTGTCCAATCATAAAGCCGTATTAGAGAAGGGCGCTGGAAAAGAGAATCAATACAGTACATTTAAGGGCAAATGGAACGACTACAGTCCTCGTCGACCTTTACATATATACACATCATCCGGACACCAAGTAAATATGAGTTCGAAGCCCGTAACTCAAACAAGTGATCTTTACGTAAAAGAGTGTCCAACGATCAATTCCCTATTCTTGTCCTTTCCTTACGAATACGATGAACCCCTACACAAGGACTCCCCGGTAAACGTATGACGTTCTTTGACCCATGCATTTATGGTAAAATCTGTGAAACCAGTTTCCCGCCGGAATAACGTACCCTTGTTACAACGAAAATATATTCCCATTCCCTTAACTGACGTTACTTCACGGTACTAAAGGGATCCACAACTCGCTATCGCGTGACGTAAGTGAAACATAACGTCTCTCAGTCCTTGACACGTGTTATTTGTGTTTGTACGCGTAGGCTCTACTTTATCGAGTTTGCCTGTTCCATAAACTAATACATTCAAACATAGTTCCATACACTGAATAGCCCATTATCCCTGTGAATAGGCTGATGCATGTGTCAATATAAGACGACATCTCGACCAGTATAGTAAAAGTGCAATTTCTTACTAAGCAATAGACGGAACATTGAGACGATTGGTCTAGCGTGCACATGTGATCATGACTCAATGAAACATTTTCATCTCACCGTAATTAGAAGAGGGATCACTACTTGGCAAGGAAAATGTTGGATGGGAATAATTGAAGTATTATGATGACACCGAAATTTTAAAATTTTCCGTTTCATAATAGTCATGCTAAGTAACCAATAAAAGTTTCGCTTTAACATAGACCTAAATATTTCGCCTCGTGCGTTTAAGTAAAAGAATGGCTTTTTACCTACTTCTCTTTACAGGAACGTGAGTCAGTTGATTCAATCCTTTCCCGTACAAAACCCTCTCGGGGAACAATTTTATAAAATATATCTTAGACGAATCACCCTTCCTTATGAAAGCCTTCCGTTCTTTAGCTTTCGAGTCAAGGCCGGAAGGCTCTGGATCTGACAAAACAGCAACCTCGTCCCCAGGGCTTTTCCCTTAAAAAATGGGAAGCCCTGGGGACGAGGTTGACAAAACAGCTGCGCATTTCGCGCATGGCATATAGACTAACTACCCAAATGAAAATCTTTTTTCTTCAATATTTCGCATACGTTTGCAAGGTCTATGTTAATTAACAGTTTTTCTAGGAGGGCAACGTGCAAAGAAAAAATGAAATGAAATGACAACAACAAGGAATGGCAGCTATCTAATCCCCCAAACAAAGGAAACTTGATGAAGTAGGGTCCACTTGAACAGCGTCGAACTTTTCATGCACCGAACCTAATCCATTCAAAAGATTGACGTTTGAATGAATTAAGTCCGAAATATCTATCTGGCGCCGGCGCAAAAACCAAACCGGTTAGGGGTTCTGTTCACATATAAGAACGGTTTGGCCAGTCCCGATTGTGCTCGTAAAACGCCGCTGAGAAGTACTAAAAAATTATCAAAAATCTAAAAAGTTGCTACCTAATTTTTTAAAATATTTTTATGTGAACATTTATCAAAAGCATTTTAAAGAGTTTCTTCGCAAATATGGGCGAAATTTAAGCATATTTTTAAGTCTAACCACAGGCCGGGACCACAGGTAGATCAAGCTCACTATGAGTTCCTTGAACGACATCATCATTAGCTAATACAACTATTTATACGGTAACAATTTAAGACGTTGTATAAGAATTATTCTTTTTCCCTATAATTGCGCAAAACGTGCATTAAATTTTTCGTTTTAAGCATACCTTTCGTATTTTCTTGCGTCCGTGAACTCCATTCGAACACAACTTTATAGTCCTTTTAGAGTTGCCGGTTGACTTTGTTTTCCACCCACCGTTACACCACACTATAGAGCCTTCCTCTCTTCACAGGCATAGTATATAGGACGTTCTACTCGAAAAAGGGTACAGCTATGAAGCATTGGTCTCTTGAATTGAGCGATTATTCATGTAGCCTGCGAACAGCAGACACATTTCCGGTCGTCGCTTCTCTCCCAGGCTATTATTCATGTTAATGTGAATTGATTTTGTCCAGATTTTTCCATCGAAACGCAAGTTTCATTATTGACCACGAGATGAATGTTGTCTGCGCTGTGGTAGTCTCTATTGGCTACAGTTGAATCTTCAATAAGCTGCCAGTAATCAAAGACGCGACATTATTGAAGAAAAGAATGGGAAATCAAACCTCTATTAAGCGGCTACCTTTTGGTCGTTCCAACGAGAGTTCTTCCGTTGTTCTTACTCTTTTAAACAGCCATCAAGCGCTTGATACACTTATATTGGCTTCATTTTAAGGTCTTGATGAAGAAAAATATAGTCCGAGACCGATTGTGAATTAGTAACGCTCTTGGCTCAGCTGTTGGCTTTGTAGCCTGCGTAGCATGGCGGTTTTTTCGGAAGCACAACTGAGTGGCGAAGCCACAAAAATGAGCCGCAAAGCCGCAAGAAAAAATTGGTTTTTTAAGTTGCTCCCGCCCCAATCTCCTCGCGGTTTCTCTGCCTCACCCGCTTTCATTAATTTGCGCACCCAAAAACCTCTATGCTACGCAGGCTACTGGTTTCACGCGTTTGATTCAAAATAAAGTGATGTTTCTACTAAAGATTTTGCTTATTTATGACTAACCTGTATTGAGCGGCCACTCTATTCAACGGCCACGTGCCGCTTAATGGAGGTTCAACTGTATTTTTTTTGTGGGAAAACTTTTTTTTTTACCAAAACGGGCACGTGACCTCCTTCGGTTTTCACCCACTTTCGGCCATACATGAAAAAGGTAGAATTTGGAACGAAGTTGATTTTTTTCTGTATTCCAAATTTCGGTTCACTTTTATGCTCTAAATAATAGTAATTACTATAAAAGTAAATTATAATTATCAGAAAAAAATCTCTCAGAATCCTTTGAGACAATTTTTCTACAAAGCTTTATAACTTTGACAATTTCATACCTAGAATAATGTCAGACCACAACAAGACTCACGTGATTATTGCCAAATTACCTTTTTTTGTTGTTGCTGTTACACTGAGGTTGAGGTTTTGGTTGGGTGGGGCATTTAGAAATAACCAGTTGGCGTCTGACATTTAAAATAAATAAAGAAAGAAAGAAATTTTATTTATTCATCACTTCCAATAATAATAATAATAACGATAATAATATCAATACTAATAAAATATCTTTATTCAATACTCATAAAAAGACCTATGTACAGTGCTTCACCCAAAAAGAATTAAGACGAAATTTGTACCTTAACATCTGTTGGAAAGAACAGAAAAGATCATAATGTCTCAATATCTCTTAAAATATAATCCAGGAAAATGTTTCTCTACTAATTATTATTACTATTACTATTAGCAATCACTACCAATATTTAACATCTTTTCACTAAATAACAATGACGCAAAATTTATATGGTGCCATTCCTGTGAGCTCAATTAATTTCAATGGTTGATTAATAAATGAACTTCAGAAAAGTATTAAAAATAAAAAATAAATAAATAAATAAATAAATAAATTACTTTTGGCTTAAGATCTAGTGACAACTAGAAAAATCTAATCTATGATTTACTTAAGTCTTGAAGTCGCAATAAGATATGTATAATTGATAATAATAATAGTAATAATAATAATATAGATTTAGCCAGGGCTAAAATAGAGCTAAATAGAAGCTCTGGTTAATGATACCTATAAACAGAAAAAAATTATATCGTGTAATTCTAAACGGGGAAGGCAATGAAAATGGCATCAAGATCAATAGATCTAATTAGCAAAAAAAAGAAAACAAATTTGTACGTGCAGCACACGTTTTTTTCTAATTAGCAAAAAGCAAATTTGCACGTGCAGCACGCTTTTTTGTCTTTCTTCGCCGTTGTTTTGCACGACTACAATGCCGTTTTGTACCACTTAAACGTCAAACTTCCTAGTTAACATTATTTTTATAGAGGAATTGTAGTATGTGCTTATCAAAGATATTTTTTCCTGTGTTCAAGTTTCTTTTTATTTTTTCACTGCCGCTCACTTTCACCTTGCTGGCTGCTCCTTACTGGCCGCTAGCATTTCTCATTTTCTTACTCTGGGTACCAGAGGTTTTCCTCGCGTGCGGTGGAAATTTTCCGTGTTGGCCGTAGGCCGACACATAGTCGGCGGTCACTATAAAGACTTGATAGAAACCGGAAACCGCGCTAGAAAAGTCTCTGGCACCAGGGTATCATTTTCTCAGCGCCGCTATGAAATTTTCATGTTTTTCTTCCAACGAAATTCGTCTCCTTCGTTTTCAATCACTCGCTCTAGCTCTTTCTCTGTTATCCACGTGAGTGTAAATATCAAAAATAACGTCGAAAAAGACCCTACCTTGTTTTTTTTTGTTGTTGTTTGTTTTCTCTCTCGGCCATACGATTTCCTTCCAAATAAAACCTTGAGTTGCATTTGGGTTGCCATACCTGTTGATTGAGTTATTTTATATTGGCGTGCCTGTGGTGCGGACGGACGGGTGGTCGGGCGGACGTACGGCCACGTGACTAACAAAATTTCTTGGATGCATAGGTTACAAAATTTTCTTACCCATGGTGTTAATCTGCGCGCTTCGCGCGAAAAAATAAAATTACTCAAATTGATTGCAAAAAAAGGAGGAGAGATTAGGGCGTGCCCTCGTTTCTCGTGCTCGCATTAAACCGTGTCTCAAAAGAAAAATAAGAGACTGCTCGCATCCTATCTAAAAACGGATCCTATGTATAAGTTCTTAAAAATAATTCATTAGAAAATATTAAAATTTTCTCAGTAATTGATTACCATGATATTAATATGTGTTAAAAGAAATAACTAAAAACGTAACATAAGTGCTTTTTCATCTAAATAATAAAGAGAACATAAATAATTCATTACAAAAAACCTTTTGCTCAAAGGCCGTTTTCACACTAGAGACGGATCATCCGTCTGAGAAAGATAATCCATCTTCAAAATCTGTCAAATTGATCGATAAACAGAATGATGCATGGATAAAGTCAGGCTGATTGTTCATTAAAAATTAAATCCGTTCCATTTTCAAATTAAGACGTAAATTATGTCTGACGCGAATTATCCTACGGATAATTCGTCCCTAGTGTGAAAACGGCTAATACTATAGTAAAATGAATGTACGATTAAACGTAATGATAATAATAATAATAATAATAATAATGATAATGATAATGATAATGATAATGATAATAATAATAATAATAAAACAAGCAAACGATAATAAATTAATTATATTAAAAAGACAAGTCTTCAATGATCTCTTTAAAGTGTCAATTGTAGCTGATGGTCTAATAGATAAAGGCATAGTATGCCATAACATTGGAGCTGCTATCATAAACGCGCAGTCACCAATTGTCTTCTTCGTTCTTAACTCTCGGACGTACAAGGGGGTAGGGGGGCGGGGAGAGGGTGGTTGTCACCCGCTTCTGAGGTTTTTCGGAATTTTTTCCCAGACGATAAAACATCAGCACCTGAGGTTTTCAGTAACTGTTCGTATATACCTCGCACGAATTTTGAGACAAATTTAGTGATGGCCAGTTACTATGGTTACGAGATATGACATCATAAGTAGCAGGTGGTCAAGCCATTTCAGTTAAGCAAAAATTCATGTTTTCTCATATTCTTTCAACAATAGAGGTAAAGATTGTGGATAAAATGATGCAAAATGCTTATTTATGTGTCATTTTACATGTAAAATTTCATTTCATGAGGTTTTAACCTAATTTCTAATTCTTGGTAAAATCCAAGATGGCGACAATTGTTGGTGACGTCACAGGCCCCCACCAGCGCCACTACCCATAAAATATAACTGATCTTGTTGAGAAGATCAAAGGCTTTCCACTGAAGGTAAAATCGTTTCAAAATACTACAACATATCAAAAACGCTTGGAAGGGGCTCCATCAACCCCCTCCCCCCTGTACTCGGTGCGGGTAAGAATTTGCCTATACGTCCGAGGGTTATATTAATGCGCTTCTGGCTAATAGAACGCCATTATTATTACGACTTAAATCGTAGCTAGAGAAAGGTGGAACTGTTATTAAAACCGAAAGATTTAAGAGGTAGAACCTTAATAACTTTAAAAGTAATAAGAAGAATTTTCAATTCAATGAGCGCACGCACTGGCAACCAGTGCAGCTCCATAATTGTTGGGATGATTTAGGCGCGCAGTAAATAAACCTGGCACTAGCATTCATTACGCGTTGCAGTTTCATTATCTGACAATCGGGAAAACCGTAAAGCAGGTTATAAGGGTAGTCCAGTCGACTTGTGATGAAGGCATGAACCAGCTGTTTAGTATTCTCTGTTGAGAGATATTTCCTGCTATGACGAATGTTATAGAGATAGTAGAATGCGCTTCCACAAGGTTTGGATATATGAGTATACATATCCCATTCCTTGAGGCCGACACAGGTGCCACACTAGCTTCACCAACCTTGATGCTGTTGATAGACACCTTAACCAGCTGTTGACGACTGCCAATCAATAGAAACTCCGTCTTGTCGTCATTTAGCTACAATATGTCTTCTTTCATCCAAGCAGGCACATCTAGAATACAATTGTCCAGCCCAGACACAGCTTCGAGTTATCAGATGGTCTGAATGACACATATAGCTGCGCGTCATCGGCATGTGCAGAAGGGAGGTGCGAACGTAGAATTTCAAACAGCTTGCTAGAATAGATCGTAAAATAAGAGCGGGCTTAGGAATAACCCCCTTACAACACTGCATTCTAAGGCAAATCTGTTTGAGAGGGTGCAGTTAAAAGAAATACGCTGCGCTCTTCCCTCCAAGTAAGATTGAAACCTGGAGAGCGATAGCTAAAATAACTAACAACAAGACGCTGTGTAAGCGTATATTTGGGCGTGTAATTATTTGACAACCGAGCCAGCCCGGTTAGCTGGGATCTCAGTATTGAGATGCCGGGATCCAGGGTAGGAATTTTCCTAGTAATCACGCTTGCCATGCGGCCCGGCGAATGAATCATGTGAGAGACAGGACAGCGGGTAACATACTGTTCATGCATATTGCTTGCCCGGCTCATGTGATCAGGCTCTTTGAGTCAGTTGTATTGTCATGCAGTTTGCACGTGAAGGCTTTGGAATTTGCCCCTTTCGTGGTTCTTTTATGAGAGAATACGACTTAATCTAATTAGCCAAAGGGTTTCTAAAATAGAACGCGGTTTGCACGTGAAGATATTTGCCTCTGCCCCTTTTACGGTTCGACCGAGGAAAGAATGCAACTTGTTTACGAGGTCGTTTTGGTCAATAAGATTTTAAGAAATCACCTCCTTTCCGAAAACATGCAACTCGATTCAGCTCTATTTGGGTTTGGCCCGAGTAAAAAGCTTCTTTAAAGAAGAGTTTTTTGTGGGAGTCTTAAAAACATTTAGGGATCGGATTGATCTTATGCTATCTGGTAATGCAGATCTGTCTCTACAAGACTTCAGATTAGACTTTGTGTATTGAGAGGTGATTGTTTGAAGGGGTTCTTAGTCAACTGGCCTCAACAATTTTTTTCGTCGCCATGCGGTTTTCCTTGCCTTACACGTAAAAAGTAGTATTTTGTAAATCATTTACGCGATTCTTAACTTTTTTTTCATTGGTAGCCAATACCAGTTCTGGACCGCCAGGCGAGAACATACACCGAAATACAGAAGAGGGTCTCTGCACCAAAGTTATGATAACAACCAGTAAGGCCCATATGACCAGAGGGTCTATTCTTGTTTAATGGGTTGTGCGCTGCTCCCTGGGCCTGCTGTGTTCATTTAAGGGGGCACACGTCTACAAACATCCACTAGCTTCCAATGCTGGTGAACCTTGCATAACAAACATAACAAACCGCCTTCGGTCAACCTGACCTCATTTGCAGTGGGGTACCACTACGGTGCTGTTACTGACCCTCGCCTTTTAGTAGCACCACGTGTGTTATTAAGGTGGCCCGAACCTATTTATACGCGTGTTGGTTATGTTTTTGATTTGCGTTTTTTAGAATGAAAGATTCAACCGATTTCTATGATTTTTGGCACACTAATAAATAATAATGGACCTTAAAGAAAATGTTATTTGTTTTTGTTTTTTTTGTGGATATAAAAGCCTTGAGATATCGGCATATAATGAAAACCGCATTTTTAAGAAAAAGGTAAATAACTTCGAAATCCCACTACCGATTTTTCCCTAACTTCAGCAAATAAGCCTCACAGAGTTTTGGGTTCAAATTTTATCGGAACATCAAGTGCAACGTTTTAGTGTAAACGTCACACTTAGTTGAAGCACTTAAGGTGGCCCGAACCTATTTATATGAGTGTTGGTTATGTTTTTGATTTCCGTTTTTCAGAATGAAAGATTCAACCGATTTCAATGATTTTTGGCCTACTAAATAAATAATAATGGAACTTTAAGAAAATGTTATTTGTTTGTTTTTTTTTTGTAGATATAAAAACCTTTGAGATATCGGGAAATAATTAAAACCACATTTTTAAGAAAAATGAAAATAACTTCGAAATCCCACGACAGATTTTTCCCTAACTTCAGCAAATAAACCTCAGAGCTCTCTAGTTTTACATCTGCAAGTTTGAAGGCAATCGTGACCGCAGAACTCGCTGCACAAAATGCTGGTCAATTTTAACCTTAAAATGCTAAGCTACATTTGTGAAAGTTGACGCACAAATTGAGGTAGATTGCCAACAGACTATCTCCTATCTGAAAGGATATTCCTACCTAAAGCTTTACTGCAAGAAACAGAGTAATCAGAAGCTTACGGCGAATACAGTTAGCACTTTAAGAGGAACAATTTTACGCTGAGTGCACGTTAATATTAAAGAGCTTCTATTCATCAAACTTACTTTGTATTTGTCCCTCTCTTTTGGAACAAATCTTCACAAAGCAAAGTATAACATCGCAGGTTCCCGTTTTGAAGAGAAAGAAGGTCACCAACTCCAGTACTTCTAACCATCCATTTTTCAGCCGCGATGAAAACCCTTGCATTTGGTAATTTATTCACGCTTTTAGACTTACTGTCACATTCGCACGGGCAGTTGGTTGTTGGGGATAATAGGGACTTTAAGATCCAATGACGCGGAAGGCAACGAGAACGTAAAAAAGACAATGGGTTTAATAAGCAAAACAACAACTTTGCACGTGCATCACACTTTTTTGTACATTTCTTTCCCTGTTTTTGCACGACTACGAAGTGAAAATACCTAAATTCGTGTTTTATGGAGGACGTAAACAAGCAAAGACGAAATTTTATTTCTCTTTGTAAGCTTGGATATGGTCGTGTTACAGGACTTATCTTCTCGATTTTGAAGTTAATAAAAGTTCGATAAATATCCGATCAATATGCTTTTAAGGTTCTAGAGCATTCTAAGTGTTTACCTTTAAAAATGCAACATGACGAATAACCAATTTACTAAAAACGTTTTCCGTGTTTGCATAGCCTGATATAAACACGAGAGGGGTTGGGAGAATTCGAGTGTTTATATCAGGCTATGCAAACACAGGAAAAAAGTTTTCTATTGCTTTTATAAAATAAATTTCCCGAGGAAAAACGCAAAACTCTTTGCATGGCAGTGATTAAAAGAGAAATTCTTACCACTCGAAAAGTCTTGTCCACGAAGTCTTGCACGCGTAATCAGTTCTTGTTTTGCAAAAAGATGCTTTCCCAAAATAGAGAGTTGCTAAGGAATAGGTTCGGTAAGCAATTATAGATAGATAGAGAAAGAGAAGAACATCAGGAAGAATGTAGAACTGCCTTGCGAGAAAGTAAAATAAACCTTGTAAGTTTAACTGGCTGATTTTGGTGGAGCTCCTCTCCTTCTCGTCGACCCCATCATTAAAGGACACTGAAAAGCATCGTTTATCAGTGGAGAGGCCTTCTTTATCAGTAGCACACAAATAACCTTCATCAGAGGTGGACTGAGTTACGTTCAGCAGAGTACTGAAAAAGCCACTTTATCAGTCGCTTGAAATTCAGCTTCAGGAGGGTTCGCCTACAATTGACAAAGTAAGTGGGTAGGAATAATCGCTATAAAGACTGAAAGAACACAAATTCACTTTTTAAGCGACTTTCTCGTTGCCGTCGCGTCGTTGGATCTTGAAGTCCCCAATGAGAAGAATAAGACGATTGTCATATTTGTCTTCATCTTAATTTATTCCGAGCAGGTGGTAAACTTCCCATGCGAATGCCATGGGGCAAGTCTAAAAAGCTTAAATAAATTATCAAATACAAGCGTTTTCATTGCAGCTGAAAAATGGATGGTTCTGTACAAGCACTGGAGTTGGTGGCCTTATTTCTCTTCAAAACGGGAACCTGCGACGCTAAAAACTCTTGAGAGTTTTTCGTAGATGCTATATTTTGCTTTGTTAAGATTTGTTTCCAAAAGAGAGGGACAAATACAAAGTAAGTTTGATGAATAGAAGCTCTTTAATATTAACGCGCACTCAGCATAAAGTTGTCCTTTTTGGAGTGCTAACTACGTTTGCCGTAGGTTTCTGATTACTTTGTTTCTTGAGGTAGGAATATCCTTTCAGATAGGAGATAGTCTGTCGGCACTCTACCTCTATTCGTGAGTCAACTTTCACAAATGTGTTAGCGTAGCATTTTAAGGGTAAATTTGACCAGCATTTTGTGCAGCGAGTTCTACGGTCACGATTGCCTTCAAACTTGCAGATGTAAAACTAGAGAGCTCTGAGGCTTATTTGCTGAAGTTAGGGAAAAATCTGTCGTTTGATTTCGACGGTTATTCACATTTTTCTTAAAAATGCGGTTTTCATTATATGCCGATATCTCAAAGGTTTTTATATCTACAAAAAAAAAAACAAAAACAAATAACATTTTCTTGAAGTGCCATTATTATTTATTTAGCGTGCCAAAAATCATAGGAATCGGTTGAATCTTTCATTCTGAAAAACGCAAATAAAAAACATAACCAACACGCATATAAATAGGTTCCGGCCACTTTAAGTGCTTCAACTAAGTGTGGCCTTTATACTAAAACGTTTGCGCTTGATGTTCCGATAAAATTTGAACCCAAAACTCCAGATTTGCTTCTACTGCTTTTAACGCTCGGACGTACACGCAAAGTCGTACCCCCACCCGTGGTACAGGAGGGAGGATCGGAACCCCTCCCCTGAGTTTTTTATATGTTGCAGTATTTCGAAACGATCTCACCTTCAGGGGAAAGCCTTTGATCTTCTCAACAAGATGAGGTGTATCTTATAGGTAGTGGCGCTGCTGGAGGCCTCTGACGTCACCAAACATGGTAGCCATCTTGGATTTTATCAAGAATTAGAATCAGGTAACAACCCCGAGCATTGACAATTTTTTGTGTTTAAATGTAAAACAACACATAAATAAGTAGTTTGCATCATTTTATCAGCAAGCTTTGCTAATTTTAATTATTGCTGAAAGAAGTTGAAAAAGCATGCATTTTCCCCCAAAAATGCCTTGACCCGAAACGCGAGGGCCCCGCAGAAAAGTGAGGCCTTTGGACTAGACAAAGTCCGTCCAAAGTATAATGAATTTTTTTTTTGATCGCAAATTTAAGTCATACTTACATGCAATAGACCTACACCTCTTCTAAAGCTCTCTTTTCATTGGTCTGATCTCCTATAACCCGCAACTCCTATTCCGGGCTCAAAAAGGCCGGTCAGGTAGTCCGGGACATGGAGATAAGTAACTTTTAAAATGAGACAAAACTGAATGCAAAACTGAATACAAGGCTTAACTTTTAAAGCTCACTTGCCGAGGCAAATAATCCTCTAACAAAATCGACAACTAAGACAAGCAAGAGATGGCCCTTAGCTGGCAACTGAAAATGTGAAATTCAAGGTTTTTTTCGAGCCATACTATTGGTTTAGGATCATTCGCATCACTTTCCATGGGCTTAGGTGTTACTGTTTTCAGAAGGCGAATTAAAACTCCATTTTACTTTGGATTACTTCTGTTCATTACGATTATCGATCGTTTGCACTTGAAGCTAACAACACAAAATTATTCTCAAATTTGTATTCGAAGTGTCTTTGTGTTCTTTTTTTTAACTTTAATCTGTCTGATTCACTGGTCTTAAACTTTTAACTTTATGTTTTGATTATATATTTATTTGTTATTTTATTTCATTAATTTTTTTGAAACTTGCGACATGTCTCTTTAAAGATCCTGCAATAGAGTTGAGAAGTGTGACGTCTAGTTACCATGGTAGCAAAATTTCGGGAGCTCAAGCAACGACGACGGCGGTGGCAACGAGAACGTCAAAAAAGAAAACACAAGCAAAACAACAACATCTTATGTGCATCACACTTATTTGTACACTTCTTAGCAGCCGTTGGAGGACATGAGATATGAAACTTACTAATTTCACGCGCCCGCTTCATGGAGTAGCTGAACACAACACAACTCGAACATTTCCTTTTCTTTTCAAAAAACGGATTATTGATCCAAATGATCCACAACTGAGGTGGATTCTTTGGATCATATCCAAAACCTGATACTTTGGATACATGATCCGAGGGGTTTCTTTACTACGGATCCGAAAAGGGTGAATACAGCCAGCGGTAACTTGAAACAATTTTTCATCTTTACGGCCATTTTTAAACTCGAGGCATGGAGTAAACGATCGATTTTATCCGTTTTATCGGGATGGTAAAATCGCAATACAAACAGGACCTGCATTGTTCTAGTTCGCAAGGACAATTCGTGACAAAACTGCTACACAACTTGCCGGCACGTACAATATTTTACTTTTTTAGTAGATATCTTATTTCAAGACTCATCATCACTTGGCCCGTCTAAAGCAGTATCCTTGAGCTAAACGTCCAGAACACACACAAAAAATAGCAAATTTGCAATGTTATCAGCAGTCGTATTATTAGGAACTTTAAGATCCAACGACGCGACGGCAACGAGAACGTCGCTTAAAAAGTGAATTTTGCGTTCTTTCAGTCTTAATCGCGATTATTCCTACCCACTTACTTTGTCAAATGCAGGCAAACCCTCCTGAAGTTGAATTCTACGACCATATCCAAGTTCTCAAATAGAAATAAAATTTCGTCGCTGGTTGTTTACGTTCTCCATAAAACGCGAATTTAGGCATTTTCACGTCGTAGTCGTGCAAAAACGGCAAGGGAATGTACAAAAAAGTGTGATGTACGTGCAAAGTTGTTATTTTGCAAATAAAACCTATTGTTTTTTAGACGTTCTCGTTGCCGTCGCGTCGTTGGATCCTGAAGTCCCTATTCTTTCCCCAGGATAGCGTCGATATTGTGGGTCGTTACTATGGAAAGTTCGATGAGATAAAAATACTGAAGATTCAAATTAACTTTGAGTGCGATAAAGTGCCGTGCTAGCAGAGCTTTCCTTTCCATATGCCTCTTACCTTGTACAAGACGTTCGCATGGCAGACATTCGCTTCGCTTGTTTACTTGCCTTGTTTACGTTAGCACGTATTGCGCGCCTATTGCACTTTTGCGTCAAAACAAGCCGTTTCGATTAATCTATTTGGGCCACGCCCAAATAATTAAGATAAATGTAGTTTGAAACAGTGCGAATATTCACTTTTTGAGTGACGTTTATGGATTGTTGTCATCCGGAAATTTTGCTACCATGACAACGTGGCGTAACGACTTCTCTCCATTTATATAGCTAGATGTACATGGGATGTAGAACTAGAATGGGACCGCAGGGTCAAGTAATGACACAGTGGATTATCGATGCCGCATTTTTTGTACTCTTACGACTCGTTTGTAAGCCCATGCCTTCCCCTTTAAGATTCCTTTTAGACCACTTTGCTTTCAAGGACAACCAGTCACCAAGTTTTTCACCTCTCGTTTCGAAGCTTTGGAGACCTTTGTGCCCCTCTCCTCAATTGGGCGTAAGAGCTCTCAGATTGACAGACTCATGACGTCGTGATGCGCTCAGGACTATTGTTCGTAATACTGGGTATTTCTGTGCTGGTGGGGACCGGGGAGGCCTCTGATGACCAGAGGGTTGTTGAAACGTGGTCTTCAGTTACTAGAGGGTGACTTTCATGGTCATGACTAGATATCCTGTAGCCTCCTCCCTGAGGGGTTGGGATTGGGGTTGCAAAGCGAGAGTTAGCGTTAGGGTTATGTCTACAGTTTCCCGGATAGCTCTTGTGTAGGCACGAAATCATATCGGATAGTGCTTCTATTCACACGAAAGACGGAGTCTGTAACGGAGCGGAGCTGCGCCGTTCTATAAAGTGGGTTGTCTCATATCGGATAGTTTTCTGTGCCACTCTACGGCGCAGTGTGAACAGTTGTTCGTCCTATACCGGATAGTTTTTTATGTCGTCTTCAAAAATCCATTAATAATTCGCAAAGAAAAAACAAAGGAAATTAATGTTTAATGAGTGCCTTTATATCTGATAAAGACACGGCTAAACTTTACGTCCAATTTTTTAGACCAAAATAACCCCAAATCTATATATTAGGGCAAGAATGAGTTGATCTATATCAGAGATTTTAAAGGCGTTCAAAAAACTCCCAGTCGTGTATTATCAGGTTTTAAAAACTCTCGTAACAAACTCCTGCTCGTTTTTTAAACAGTACATGAAAAGTTATCCGGTATGGTGCAGACATAACGTATATGAGGTTAGAGGAGAGCAAAGCGTACCATTTGTTCCTTCGACGTAAGTGTTCACATTTTGTTGGAAAAGAAAAATCGTTAAAACATCCTCCATCACTTCAATGGTCGCTTTAATAAAGCTTTACAATTCATACACATTTAACCAGACAATCAGAAAATAACATTTTAAATTGATTGAGGTGCCATTATAGAAAGTTTTCCCTTCATAGTTGTCCATAAAGTTCAGTGGCCCCAGAGCCGAAAAGTCCATCTTACTCCATATCAACCAAATAGGCATGAGGATTGAAGTAAACCAGAGAAAGAAAGCTTTTTATGACGAAGTAACTCCGTGCTAGTACAAATTGGCTTTACACGTGTTTTGGGAGTGCCGTCTCTCCAACAAAATGCATAACATTCAAAGCTCAAGCGTCAAGTCATAACGTCTATACGTTGTAATGAAGGCTTTTCTTTTTAACCCAGTAGTTTGAAGGTTCTTGCTGCAAGATGCGGCTGACGTAGCATGGTGCTGCTAGTCCACACAATAGGTCAGGTACACAGGCGACCTGAAGAGAAATAAAACAAGATTAGTAAACTCACAAAAGTAGCGCAGGACAGCAAAAGAAGAGAAAGTCAAACAAACAAATCCCTGTAGCCTTTTTGTTTATCAAGTCATCAGACTTAGTAAAAAACTTTTGGATCAATTAAGATTTCTAGGTAACTGCCCACCTACCCCTCCCCTAAGTCAACCTTAACGCTCATTTCTCACTTAGGGCAAAATTGTGACTTAGGGGAGGGGTAGGTGGTCAGGAGGATTAGAGTGAATGCCTCAACGTTCAGGACAACAACAACAACAAAAAAACAGGTTTAGTTGTCGGTCTAGAGAAGTCATTTCGGTAAATTACCACTGTTCTTCAGACAGAAAGAAAGAAAGCCGTAAATCGAGAAGTGCTT
This sequence comes from Porites australiensis, assembly GCA_022179025.1. Lineage (NCBI taxonomy): Eukaryota > Metazoa > Cnidaria > Anthozoa > Scleractinia > Poritidae > Porites > Porites australiensis. The sequence goes on along the minus strand of BOPM01000445.1, from coordinate 35,174 downwards.
TCAAACTTTATTACTGCTTCCAACAACAGTACTAGCTTTAACAGCTCCATTCGCGTAGTGGCAGACACATTTCTTTGCCGTCGCCGCACACCTTATGCTCGGAAACCCACTGGCAATAAATCGGGTCGGAAGAAACGACGCGACGAAAGTTGTCATGCGCTACCCGACTGATTACCACTGGGTCGAGGCCGAGTGGACTTCGGCTAGAGTTCGTTTTGTCCAAAACCTGTGACCCAAACCCCAACCCCACAAAACCCTCTTTAAACCAGAACTACTTCGGTTAACCTATTCTACATCCCCAGTGGGCAAAAGTTTTAACTCTTGCTTAACCCAATGTTTATGGGCAAGTGTTGCTTGGAAATAAGAACATCAGGCACAGCACATCCGATGTTAAGATCAGCGCTTTCGTTAGGTCACAAAGCCTTGTCTTCTGGGTCTTCTCTGTGTTCAAAACAGCGACTTGAAAGGCTGCCAAAGTATCCCAGGAATCCCATCTGCCTTAACTATTAAACGATTCTTAAACGCACGAAGTCAATTGAAAACAAATAACAAGCTGGGGTTAAAGGAGTTTTATCACGTGGGTTTCCACCTTTAATCAGATGATTCATTCGAAGACATGCTAACCTTTTTCTAAAACCAAGCTGTGCTGACACGGAATTGGTGTTGATGGTCTCGCGAGAAAACCAAAGTGCCATTACTTTTTAAGGTTTTTCCTTGACGTGTCGTAAACTGCCACTTTAACGCCCTGGGCTCATACAACTTCGTTAAGGGGTTGACTTACAAACGGAGAGGCAAAGATTCTTACAGGGTCTTATAACCGGAGACGAGTTACAGCAGTGCGGATCAAAATACGTTTTGCATTTACTGGTGTTTTGAAGTTCAAACCGTCATAATATATCAAATTCATTTCAATACATTTGGAGGGGGCTTACATCCGGCAGGGCTTATAATCGGATGTATTTTTTATGTTTACAGGAAGATGGGCCTATGACTGGGGGAGCTTATATAAGCAGCAGTTGCGGTATGAGATAAAACTACCACAGGGGTCCAATCGCAGAAGTATTTTGAGCAGCTGAACCTTTTTGTTTGCAATAAAGTGCATATTTTTCAGATGCCTAAAGAGACCTTTATTTTTCTTTGTCTGGCAAAACGGATCAGTAGTGCTTTAAAAACCTTCATCTGCGTCTTTGACAGGTACAATTCAGTGACAATTGCCAACTGAATTTCAAAAAAAATGTCACAACGATATCTAAACGAAGTAGAAATGGAACTGATCTTATGAGCGGAAATGTTTATCACCAGCAAGAACCTCAAACTCAACCTGTCTAGCCACATTTTATTTTGAATAAGAAAGGGAAATGTCCCGCTGCTCGAGCATGACATCTTCATCAAAGATGAATAAATCATTGACGATATGTTTTGTTAGATGTGCTGGTTCGGTCGATTACGCCTCTAAAAAAGACCTCTTTATACGAAGCATTAAACGACGGTGAAGATAGTTGGATGCAGTCAAATGCATGGACAAAATGAATAATCCACAGTTGAAAGAACTGGAATTTGGGCGAATTCATTGTAGTGAATCAAGCAAACGAGGTGGATTATGAATCAACATCAAGGACAAGGAAGGTAAGCTATATTATCAAAAGGTTAGCAAGGAACTGATCCTGTAACTTACTCTTGAAATTTAAATCCCTTCAAAATTAAAAACGACTGGCATAACGGTTCACTTAGCAAGCACTTATTTATCACACACATTTAACGTAACTTGGTGGATTTCCTTATGAACTGGAGATCAATGCACAAATAGCTAACTGGGCAGAAAACACACAGACTATCTGCCCTATAAAGTGCAAGATTTTTAAGCTTTCATCGGAACCTCCAAGAAACGACGGTGATTTTTCTTTTGCTTGTCGTTACCTGTCCGAGTTCACGAAAACACAAAAGGGACATTTGATGGATTCATCTTAAAACTATGTGGGCCTCAAGTTAAAGAAGTATTAGTCAGAACTAGCAGATTTTAATGTAAAGTGACATGAAAATTCTAGTTTGCAAATCAAAAATAATATCAAGGCGGGAAACTATGTATTTTTTTCTCCCAAGCCACTTTGCGGATTTGTCGGATTAATGTTACCGCTTTCTTTTGTTGAAAACCGCTCTAATCTAGAATAATACCTCGACCATTTTGATAAAGCCATGAGTTCAAGCCACACTCACAATTTTTTTGCACAATCAAGTTTATTAAGGCGGATAATTTTCAATTAGTTCACATAGTCACTAATCGTTTCTTTCGAAACCACTCTGTTAATCCAATTGTTAAATGAGAACGCGAAGGTGCCCGAAAAGGACTGAACGCGACTTCAGGTGCTCGATTCGCCTCTCTGACATTGGGCAAGGTGGTCCGTTGTCAAAATCTGCCTATTATTGTTTTAATTATTGTTCCAATAGCATAATTTAAGCAACAGCCAAAGCAGCAGATCAGTAATCGTTCGGAAACTGAAAGTAAAAACCCCAGCTTCTTAAACGTATTGTGGCAGCTGACCTCACTTCCGTATCACTTGTAGCTCAATGGTTAGAGTATCTGAACCAGAACTCGGAGGGCTGTTAGTTCGATTCTCGCCGGGAGCTCGGAATTTTTTTCAGATTTCTGGTGTTAGATTTCTCTTTCTTCCAAATTATACAGTAAAAAGGCCTTTTTTATAAAGCGCAAAAGGAGGCAAACACAAACAAAATAAACAGAAAGGTAAAATTGGAAATTTTCTTTACTTCACGTAAATGAAACATAGTTGTTGGCAATCATATCAAAAGGTTCCGCACGGACGGCACAGCTCCCATGTAATCGCCTGCAATTGCATGGTCGCCTTAAAAAGCAATAAAGTAAGAACAATCCGACAGAAATCCCAACAAAGTAAAGTAAATACTTCTGACAGCGCGACCAAGGGATTAGAGGTGAATGTGACTGACTAGAGTGAGAAGTCTAAATCAAAACGTCGAATCTGTTTAGGCAAGTAATTCGTTACCAAAAGAGGGAACTACCCTGATTAACTAACAACTGCACTCCAAATATACACTATACGTGCACTCTGAATTACTCAGTCTACGCAAAGAAAACAGAATGGAGTGTTGTATAGGTGCTGTATCTTGGGCGAGTGGAGAAGTAAGGAGGTTATAGGCGGAAAAAGCAAGTGTAGGAGACAAAACAATATTTCACATGACTGAAACTTAAGGGATGAACGGAAACGTTTAATATAACCTTAAGTATACTATTAACGGTTTCTCTTTGATCACGAATCCAAGCAGCTATTGAAATCGAAACCCTTACTAACGCGTGACAGAGTTTTAAGTATGAGATTTTACATCAAACAGCGTCCAACCAAAGGCAATACATCGGTAAAATCTAAAAGTTTGCATGCGGAAATGCGACGAAAGTATTCAAAAGTGCGACACACATTCAGAAAACTCGAAAACCGAGTTTTTCTTTTTTGTTTGTTGAATTTGTAGTCATTTGTTAAGATTCTACAGCTGGTTTAAAGCGTTCTGACAAACAATTCCGTTACCAATTTTTAATGCACGTTAACTTAACCGATCAAAGGCCAAGGAGAATTTGATCCTGCACCTCCACCTGAACTCTGTCGAAACAGGTAACCCATTTGGTTTTCCGCCACGATACTTACAGGTCTTACGTGGAGTTGCTAAATCTTAATTTGCATCGAGCGTACAAACCCACTTCCGTCTTTAAACCAAAGCGGAAGAGGCGGGTAATGCGTAGGGAAAGTCACCAACATGAGTATTAATTTGGAGTTCCTCTATTTTTTTTTTCTTAGTGAGAACGGACCAAAATTTGCTTACTTCCAACTGCCCACACACGGTGATTCCGGAGACACAAGCTTCTGACTCAAGCGCCTCAACACTGAACGCCTGGAACAGGCCAACTCTTGTAAAAAAAAAACTGCCATCTCTTTACGGCCGTTGAATATGAGGTGAAACCTTCCGAGTAGTGTTGTCATCAAGTGACAAATCGCACTTCATTTAACAGAAAGGCGCACTTTAAAAGGCGAGTAAAACTTTAGTAATACATAACTTACAAGTACGTTTTCACAACAACATAACGGCACGCTTTAACTAACGCAATCTGCTTAAGATGTCGGACAGAAGTTCACGCTGTTACCTAAAGGGGTTCCTGGGAAGCAACCAAGGGTCTCACAGAGTGACCCGTGGAGACTATTCTCGAGTTATTTATATTATGCCAGACCGAGAGAAAAGACTGCTGGTTACTAAATATAGCGTACCAGTCGTTTTCATTCATGCACTACAAACACTCCACTGAACATCAAAAGATCGCCATCGTTTGCTGATAAATCGAACCAGAAAAAAAAGTTACGCGTATTGTCTTAAAGCCCGTTGGATCTCGTTGTGAGCTTTGAACAGAGTTAAGCTAAACGGGGGAATACAAAGTTTGTCACTAGCGTTCCATTGGGTAAAAACCAAAATTAACTCAAAGAGAACACTGAATCTCTGGGATCTCTGTCATGAAACACGAACACATGTTGCGTTACGTGACATTACTACAAAATTGCTACATTTGCATGTGCCAGGCTTAGCAATCGATCCCACTCCCTTCCCATCTTTCAAATCGCCGGATCGCAAGTTATAGTACCAAGTTTACGCTGTGCAAAGATCTTTAAAAGAACAATGGCTGAAATCAACATCGTAAGTACAAAACGAGTTTCAGAGACTTCGGATTCTTAAAAATTGAAACTTGAAAGTTGTTACATACAGTCGAACCTCCCGTAAGCGACCACCCAAAATGCAAGGACTGAGTGGTTGCTTACGGGAGGTGGTCGTTTACAAGAATCCAGCCACAGGGGGCCTTGGAAAATCATCAACCGTCAGACCCAAAAAGTGGTCGTGGTCGCTTACAGAAGGTGGTCCTTTACTAGAGGTTCCAACTGTAACGCTTTGACTGAGAAAATTTTGGTGTTTTGGATTGGCGGTGGCTTACGAGAGGTGGTCGCACATGGAGGTTCGACTGTACAGTGTACTGTACAATTCCCGCTCTACTTTCCGGATAACTTTACCTTCTCTACGAACGATGATGAGACCACACAGAAAAAACAGTGACCATTCAAATAATAAGCAGCTATTTCCTGTAGAGATGTCTATTGTGCCGCACAGTATGGTTTTGAACAGGTGGATAATATCATTAAGTCTCACGTGTGATGATCACGAACTACGGTTTGATTACGAACAGAATAACATTTGACGTGATATGTAAGTTAACGGCAATTGGCCACTTTATAGTATGCTCAATCAATCCATCAAGGTTTTACGTTTTTAAATACCAAAAACTCAGTTGTTTAAACTGTTCACAGCGGCCGAAATTCTCGTTCAATGAAGGCAGGAAAGGGTCTTTCCCAACTCCTCGTGTTTCGCGCACTCGCTCGTTTCATTCTGCGTTTCTCTCCATCCAGTTTGCGAAAAGAAAACAGAAGCAGTACAAAAGTCAAGCTTTCACATTTACGACATTTTTCAGTTCGGGGCTTTCTTATAACACCATAACAACGTAAAACTTTAATTAAATCCTCGACGAACTATGAAAAGGACACGCAGAACAGATTACTGAAAATTTTCACCCAAAATGGGAATATTATGGTTCTATAAAATATGAGCAACAGCAAGTTATTTGGTTAATTGTGCAGCTGAAAATGATTCTGTTTGAAAGAGCAATAATTAGCATGTGTGAAGTTTAAATGAGAATCAGGGAGTGACCAAGTTAGCAATTTCGAACTTGCATACAGTATACACGCATTCAGCTGTAGCAACAACTTTCGTCCACTTTAATACTCGCCATGGGACGGTATTTCTACAAAAGAAAATAGGAAAGATCTCCACAAGGTCAATGTATGATTTGAGTAAGCTTTGCATTCATCTTTTGTTAACAGTATTAAGAACAAGAGTGTCAAAAATTGGAATATATTGAGCATCATAATTACCATTGAGAATCTTACAGTAGCAACAAAATGGAAGTGTGGTAGACTAGCATCCCACCCATTGAGCTAAGTAACAGTGTTCCTGTTCTTCGAGTATACAGTGTACACAGTGTGACCATTGAATCAATTTGATTGTCTTAACTTTTTACTCTCCAATATCCAAATACAAATTCTCCAGACTGATCTCCATACACTTCCTTCCAGAATTAGTTGAGAGAATTTGATAAAAGATCAAAGTACATGTATTTTCCCTGAGGTGATTATTTTATTTATTCTCATACCCTTTTCTCTTGATGATGTAATGATGTTGTTGGGAGAAAATAGATGTTGCTCACTCTTGAGACTTAAAGGGCAAAATCATACACCTTGTACCTGCATCAGTATTTTCATTCTGTAGCTGCTTGTTGAGGTGTAATAGTTGTCTGAGGTACAGTACTTGTACATATGTACAGTAGCTTGCTAATGAACACAAACTACACTACAGTAATGAAAATTAATAAAATAATCACCAAAGGGAAAATATTGTTATCAAATTCTCTCAACTAATTTTGTAATGAAAGGTATGGAGATCAGTTTGGAGAATTTGAATTTGGATATTGGGGGCATAGAGATTAAAGCAACCAAATTTCTTTAAAGGGCACACTGTGTCACTGTACACGTATACATGAAGAACAGGAATGCCGTTACTTGGCTCAATAGGTGGGACGCTAATCTACCAGACTTCCATTTTGTCGCTACTGTAGGATTCTCTATGGTTATTATGATGCCCAATATATCCCTATTTCTTAATACTGTTCACAAAAGATGCAAGGCAAAGCTAACTCCAATCATACCTTTTTGCACTCTACACTGCCTCTTGCACACTGTTGAACAACACTGTATCATGCTCAACTCCTAACCATCTCTTAACCAGTTTCCAAATTCCATACTTGGCATAAAAAATTACAGAACTTGATTCTGACGTCAACAGTTCTTGGCACTTACTGCAAACTAAAGGCATAAAAATGGTATACCTATGAATGAAAAATAAGTGTCTCCAGTGACCCTAGGTGGAGAGAACAATCTAAAGCCACCATTCTGGTGAAAAGTTTCCTGTCTAACTAGACTTAAGACCACCACCAACTATTGGATCAAAGTCCAAAAAATATGTGTAAGCTCCTGAAGCTACTAAAGCTTTTACACAAAAATACAATACCATTAAAGAGCAATTTTTTCTTTTCTGAGTCAGGCCTACAGTACTTGCAGAGAATAATACAATTCTATCTTTGACACCACTCCATTACCACCAAGTTTCCTTTTTTTCTCTTGCAACACCAAAGCCACAGTCTTTTGATTGTTTAGTGCCTGAAACTCAAGTATCTGTCTTTCATTTTGCTATCTCAAAATTTGTAGATGTAGTATTCTAACATCTGATTTTTTATTGTCATTACAGCCATTCAGCATCGGATGCACGTAAGTAAAATGATACCATAATGGCAGCATAACCAACATTAAGGCCGACAAATACTCCTATTATTCTTTCACGTTTACTCTCCCAGACCTTGTCCTTGTTGTACAGTAAGATAAAATAATTTTAGTTACACATAACTCTGAAAATGTAGACAAGGTTGCTGGGCCTAATTAGCATGACAAATACAAACTAACTCGAAAGAAAGCCCACTTTGAATAAGTGCCATCTCCAAATAAGTTCCACATTTAGGAGCAAAAATACAAATAAGAACTAATCCAGCCAAAGTGCTGCATCCCAAGCAACACTGAGGTGCCTATTATTATTATTACTGATTATTATTTTAACCTTGTTAATGCTGATTAGCATATGTCCTGCATAAGCACTTATTTTAGTTTCAAACAACCATGCCCAGTAGCTTAGTTGTAAGAAATTTTATTATATACCTACTGAGAAATGTGAAAATGAAATAATCAGCATGTCATGAGTGTGGGACAAAGAAAAAAAATCTGAGTCCCTGACAGGATTCAAACCTATGACAAAAACAAACACCGGGTGGGCGCTCTACCCACTTGAGCTATGGAGAACTCATGGAGAGCGAGGCCATAACTTATACTAAGAAGGCATGTCGTAAATATTCATATGCAAATGAGTTCTAACCAATCAGAGGAGCAAACAATGTTTTTCACATGTGAAGAAAATGATACGTCTAATCAGAATTGTGAACAATGTTTTTTCATGTGTAAGAAAAATGATACGTGCGATCAGAAGTCACAGAGGTGTGTGAGTTTCGTACCAAAGTTCCTGCCTTAGGCACTTGCAGCTTGCAGTGCCCTTGCTTTGCGAGTGCTTTGCACACATGTAAAAAGAAAAGTTTTTGTTGAAGAGTTTTTCTTGTAGAAAAGTGAGAAACACCTCAGAAATTGAAAGGGAATAGTTTTGTGTATATTCTCTCAATGAAGAGAATTGTAGAGAGCTGGCTAAACAACAGGGTAAGAGAAAACAAAGAAGAGAGAATAGAATGAGATGTAAGCTTAAAAGCTTCATTTTGTTTGTCATTTCACAATATGTTGTGGCAAATTTTAGCATTTTGAAAAGATTAAAAAAAAAGACTTCCAAAATGATGAATGTCTCAGTATGTACATAATAAACACAATACCACATGGAAAGTGCTTTGTGCGGGTATATGCGCACTTCTTGTTTTCGTATCAGAAACCTCACTCGTTCTCAGTGCTCACTCGTTCGATTTCTGATACGTCAACAACTCATGCATAAATACCGTACACCCGCACTTTCCATGAACTATTCTATATCTGGTTCAGTGCTTTACAGTATGACGTATTTCCTCAAATAATAGCCATCCCTTGATTAATTGCCTGCCTCAAATAATCGCCCCCCCTTTGATGGAAATATTTAAAATAATTGTCTCCCTGGAGCAAACGCCCCCCACCCCTCTTGCCATCTTCTCTTTCTTATATGCCCCCCCTGTAAAGTTGAAGTGGAATCTGATCCAGCAAACTAACCAGTGATAATTCAAGCTCTGACGCTGAATATATTGACACTGAAAATTAATCAAGGAATCAAATTTGAAACACTTAAAAAGCCCATGTTCAGTTTATTTGATGTGATAATTTTTTTATTTAATGGGATAATAAAACAAAATATTTACAGCACGACTTTCAGTGAGAAATATTTGAAATAATTGCCTCCCTCGAATAATTGCCTTCCCTAGAATAATCGTCCCCTTTTGATGCGAAAAAAGAAATAGTTGCCCCCAGCTATTATTTGAGGAAATACAATACGTAAGAGAATCAAATTTTTCATAGAAATGACAGCCAAGCTCAGTTGATACTCTAATGCTTCCATTGGTCAAAAGTGCAGCCTGAGCTTTTTTAACAAACCAAAAAGAAGTCTGATGACAGTGCAATACTTTAACTATATTTATTATGACAGGATGAGGTTTTTGTGATATCTGGAATAATCAAGGTCAAGGTAATATTATCAACCAGGGCTGACACATTGTAACACTATCAAGACCTTGACTTACTCAGGATATCCCAAAAACCGAATCTTCTGATTGTGTTATTGTACATTGTTTCAAAAGTTGCACCGAACACAGTTTCACATTGTTCTTGGAAATTGTACACTGGGCATGTGACCTACAGATTAGTCAGCTATTGCTAGCAGATAACTAGCTTATCTGTAGGTTGTGCTAATTTCCAAAATAAACTATAGGCTCTTAGCCAGTGACAGGATAGATATTGAGTACGATGTACACGTATAATAAAACAAATTACTGTTATTTCCACTGTACCTTCTGAGTTCTTTATCGTATTGTTCTCTACAGCAATGAGGCTCTCGATAACCTACAAGTAAGTAACAGTTTGCTCTTAGTTAAAAAAAACCATTGGCCAAAATTGACAGTTTCAGTTTTTCAGTTTCTGGTCTCAGGTTTTGTTATTCAAATGGTAGCCTCCTTAACCATGTACTTTCTCTTTTGTTACTAAGTGGCCTGACATGATGGTTTAAATAAGCCAAAAAGTAATGTTGCCAGTACTTGTAATCTGATCTCTTGTGTATTTCACTCTGAAATTTAGTTATTTGGACTATCCTTTGTTCTATACTCTTGGTTACAAAATCCAGTGAAAGCTCTTTCAACAGACATTCTCATAAGCAGAAAGCTCTACTTGCGGTCGCCATCACAAAACCCTGTTTCAACTCCCACATAAACTCTGTTTTTTTACATTCTTGTAAACGGACATTCACCTACATGTAGGCAGCCGCGGACACTTTCACGGTTTATGAATTAGATGTTATCTTTGTTCTTAAGCTCTTGTAAGAAGACACCCAAAATGAAATCTCCTTCACCTCTGAATCTTTTTTTTTTCATACCGCTGTTTGTCACAATTAATTCATATCAGTTCCACCATTTGATTTTTTCACACGCAAGTCTGGTTACACTTCAAAACACCACTCAAGTTTTATGGTTGTGCCTGAATTACAGCGTTGTCTGAACAACTGTATAGCCAAACACTAGTGACAAACAAGTTTTTCTTTGTATTCCCATAAGTGTCCATCTACACCTCTAGTGACTGCATATGAGAACCATTCTAGTAAGTAGCCAGCTCCAGTAACGGACACCTTTTTCTCTTCCAAAGGGTGTTGGCCTGCAAGAGCTTCCACTGAAATATTATTGTAACACTAAATTTTTTAAATATAAAAATTAAGTGCCCAAGGAAATAATCTCATACCCAGACCTTCCCACTCAGTGGGAGATCATCTGCAACAAACCATGACAGGATTAGCTCAGTTGTTAGGGCACGGGACTGTAGAGTGGGATGTCATAGGCTTGATCACTGGGGTACAGGGACCAACATGCAGGGTCTTTATTAATAATAACTGAGGATTTAAGTACTGCCTTTGCCCTACAAATGACAAGCACCTTCCTATGACTCAGATAAACATGTAGAAATGGTGGTGCTATCTCCACTAGGAGACATAAAAACTAGGTTATCAGTAAGTACTTTCATGTCAGATAAACTGACTGTTTTCTATTACTAATTATTATTATTATTATTATTATTATTATTATCATCACTCATGATTAGTTTTCTTACATGTATTATTTGGAAATGACTTACGTGAAATAATCCATAACAGATTGCATTTTTGGAATCCAATTCCTGTTTCAAATTAAAGATTAAAATCTTCCTAAATTGAAATACAAAAATGTTGCTTAGTTTACAACTCCTTGAGTTCACACGCAAACTATGAAACCACTGGCAGCTACTGGTTTCAGTTGCTTCAATTTCAATGGGAAATTTAGCATTTTTTGTTTTTAAGAGGAGTTCCTTACATTTTAGGTACTTCTACCCTTGTTTAGAACCCTATTCCACCTAAGTGCTAACTGCTCTGTGATGAATGTTATAATTATGTTGAGCATAATGTTGGTGTTGTAGTTAATTTTTTTTCTCAGTTAATTTTCATTTTTCCTTTGTTTCAACTTCATTGGCATACATTACCATACCCAAAAACAAAGGAAAAATAATAATTAGCTGAGCTAGAAAATTAACTACATCACTGTCAATAATAAATCAATTACCAACATGCCGTGTTTGGAACAAGGCTACTACTAAAAATATTTATTAAAATGTCAAGTTTGAAAGTGGCATTTTGATTTTGATAATGCAATCTGTTTCCAATCAACCAAAGCCATACACTTTGACTTGTTTATCATTTTATGTACTCATATAACACAGATAAATGTATGACTGAGAAATGTGCTCCATAAATTGACTGTTTGTGCAATTAACATAACAGTAAAAGCTCACATTGCCTATTTATTTGTACTTATAGGAGCCACAACGAAATGTCACCAGTAGAGGGAGACCAGTAGATTTTTGCTCAGAGCTGACAATGGGACCTCTTAACGTTGCATACCCATAGTAAGTTGATAGTTAAAGGTCTTAAGTGGTCAACCCAATAAGAATGAATGGATAGGCCTTATTCAAAAATACAGCTGAACCTCCATTAAACGGCCACCCTGGGGGTAACGCCAAGAAGCCACTTGATGGAGGTAGGCCATCTTCATCAGAAATCACCAGAACCTTTAGCAGAAACTTCATTATATAATATTAAGAAACAAACACCTTCAGAGGCTTCTAACAAATTTTGCACTAGAGACAGCTCTAATTCTGAACAAAACTACAAGAGTATTGTATCCTCAAAATGTTGTGGTGACGTCCTCCCAACTTTGCACGAACAATACTTTAGTAAACATCATAATCATACAAAGGAGGCAATGTCTGTAACAGAAATGTTGCACTGCAGGTCCAAAATCAGTTGTCACCATCTACCTCTGACAGTATTTTCCTTCAGCATATTTTTAGCCTGCGCAGCATGGCAGTTTTGGTTGGGTGCACTAAATAATAAAGGTGGGCGAGGGCAGAGAAACCATGAGGAGATTGGAGCAGGAGCAACTTGAAAAACTGCCTGCACGGACAGGGGGGCTTTTTTGAGTTGGTCCGTACGCCAGCGTATGGATCGTTGCGATTGGTTCAGAATGTTCACCCGCCAATCAAATATTTTGGTAATCTCCCTTTGGAGAATTTCGAGGGACTGAACAAAGCATCTCCACAAAACAAAATCAAAATATCAAAGAAGCGTTGACCAGAGCATCGTCGATCTTGAATATTTGACGGGAAAACAGCGCAATTGTATTGAAGCCTAAACAGGAAATGGCTATTTACAGTCTTCTTCAAAGGAGAGATGTCATGACAATTTTGTCAACAGGTTTTGGCAAGAGCATGATCTTTACTGTCTTTGTGATGGCCAAAGACGAAATGTCATCATCAAAAACCTGTATGCTCGCAATTTCCCCTCTAAAAAGTACTATAGACGACCAGATATCGGAAATGTTGTCACTGAGCTGTACAGCAATGGAACTTACAAAAAAGTATGACAGAAACAGTCAATTTGCTTCGAGAAAGTCCTCCTCAATTTTCTCTATTATTTGTTTAGCCGTAATAAAAAGCTTTAGGCTTTAAGAGTGGTCAAAGAAATGAGTACTTAACTACTGCATCTGAGATCAACAAATTCTATCAGCAACACCTACAGAAGCATTAACTACAGGAAATAATTACTCAATATGGATGAAACAAACCAACTTCATGACCTCAAAAAACAAATTAATATAAGACTTAGTGCGGCAAAAATATGATTTACTCAGTCAAGTTTAGAATGCAGTGTAGTCACCTACACATGAGATAGCAAAAAGTTTAAAAAAACCAGCATATGTTCAAGCAAACTCCAATTCCAGCCAAGGTCATGTTTTACATTATATCACGAGCTTTGAGTCATGTTTAGCCTGTCAACACTCAATTTCTGATTGGCTGGGAAAACTGAAACCAAACAAGTTGTCAACAGAATGTCAAAAGGAGTTGAAGGGGGTGGCAACTGAAAAGGCCATGAATCCGGGCAGGCAGTTTTTGTTTTCCTCGCAGCTTCGCCACTCAGTCAAGCTCCCAACAAAACCCCATGCTACACAGGCTAGCATATTTTCAAAACAAAGGCAAACTAAGTGTATCAAATGTTTTGTGTCCTCTTGATAGAGGAGAAAAATAAAAGAACTCTCGTCAGGATGGCCAAAAGGTGGCTGCAGTTGCTTAATAGGTGGCTGCTTGATGGAAGTTGAACTGTACCATAATACTTTTTGTTTTCCCTCCAAAATTTTGCATAAGAATAATTGTTTTTAATTTCTATTGGGACTTACAATATAAAATAATTAATTGTCCCAACAGAACCTGAAAGCAATAATTATGCGAAATTTTGGAGGGAAAAGGTTATTGTGGTATTTTGAAGAAGAACTGACTGAAAAATCTGGGAATCAGATGTGATGAATATCATTTCAAACCAAACAAACTGAACTGCTCTCAAGTTTGAATTTGGCAAGTTAAATTAAACACTGGGTCAGATCTACAATGTATTGGTAACCGAGGACTAAACTTTCTAAATTTTCCAGGGGAACATGCATCCAGATCTACCTGGAATAATTCTCCTATTCGAAGCCCTTCTCTCAATTTTTGATAAATTTTGTAACACAAGTCACTTAATTTACGTGATTTCAAGAACTGAAACTTTGGCGAATTAAGGTATTCAAAACTTTTATGGCAACAATAGAACAACCATTTACGTGATAAAATCACAAATGTCAAAAGCTTCATTTAAATCAAAATGATACAACATTGTGAAACTTACTTTTGACAACACACACGAAGCTGCAACTGAAATGTCATATCTTAATGCTCTTCTCATTCACATTTAAGGTACATTGTCACACAAAGTCAATGATGCACATCATAATCAACTGTCAAATGGCATATGTGTGTGAAACTGATCAGATGGCAGAATTAACTGCAGAATTAACTGTAATTTAATGACACTTAATTTTAGTGCATTTTAATTTAGCGATTTTCCAAATTTGCTAAATGAAAGTGTTGCCAAAATTTCTTGAAATAAAGTATACATAAATTTCTTGTTTTTAGTGGATATGCACACCTCGAGCCTGTGGTTTACAACCAGGGACAAAATCATAATGCAGTTGACGAAAGGGTAAGCCTACAATGTAATTATGACAAAAAACTAGATTACTGGGAGAAGCATAGGCCCCTAGCATGCACTCTAAGACTCCCATCTACTCACAAGTATATTATAATGCACTAGGTGCATTAATTAGTT
>BOPM01000444.1:365394-376418 GCA_022179025.1 Porites australiensis | reverse complement strand
CCATTATACTAGGTTCATATTTGACAGGTGTCATGCATACTGCTAAGATCAGCAATGTCAAGATCATACTGCATGGTGAAAGAATGATAGATGGTAAATTTTAAGCTTGGTAAAACAAATGTGAAAGTGAAATAAACAGTATGTCATGAGCGTGGCACAAACTGGTTGTCCTCCTGTGTATTTATGGAAATTAAAAACTTCACCTTGTTCTGTATATGAATGGTATTTGCTGGTTCTATATATTATATATATACTACTTGATTACTCCTTGTGTTTTCAATTATTTTTTTTTTAACTTTTTTTTGTTGAATCTGAATTCACTGGACACAAGGTCAATGATCGATGTGTTTATTCGTTTGTCTCATCTGAACTGTTTCTGCAGCTAGTCACTTACATGTATTCATTCTGTTTTGCTGGCACAAGCATGTACATATACTCTGAGTCAGTATACATGTGGTCACTTCATTGTTTTCATCAGTACAAAAAATAATTATACATATGTGATTGTCTACAAAGGAATAAATTGAAACAATGAAAAAGTCTTTTACTAGAATTGGGGTGGCTATTTGGAACTCCATTCCACTTTCTGTTAAAACTCTCAAATCCAATATTCAGTTAAAGAAAAAGTAAAAAAGTTCTTCTTAATTTCCCAGAATCAAGATAGTTTAATGAATGTTATACTCATTTGTTAGGATTTTTTGAGAAATTAACCTGATAATTTGTTGTGTACTTATTACAGTGTACTGCTAGTTGAAATGAAGTTTTCGTCTAGTTCAAATATCAAAATATCATTGTACTAGAAATTTCATCTAATGGTAGCAAAAACTTCCAGTGAATCTTTCTGCTAGTTAATGCATTTTTTGGTATTGTAACTAGAGTTTAGAAATTAATATCACCTTAAGATTAGTTTAATAATTAGCTACAGTATTTGTAGGGCATTGAATAATGTAAATCTTAATCGTTTGTTAACAAAAATCTTGTTGTTTGTTGCATTTATCTGATCTTTTAATGAAAATTTATGCACAAGCTTGGTATTGTTCTCTTTAGTCAGAAAATATCATCCCAAAGATGTAACTTTGAAATAATAACAAAATAACTCACCCCATTATTTTTACAAGACGACATCCCATCCT
The DNA here is from genome assembly GCA_022179025.1 of Porites australiensis. NCBI lineage: Eukaryota > Metazoa > Cnidaria > Anthozoa > Scleractinia > Poritidae > Porites > Porites australiensis. The sequence continues at coordinate 375,285 of BOPM01000444.1, read as the reverse complement.
CTCTATGACCACCACTCCAATGACACCTAATGACAGCCTAAACCAAGACAAAAAAAATAACGTTTTATCAAATGTTTTTGACAGTAATCATGTTACTCATTAAAAGCTACACTGTATTTTATTTGTGGGAATAAAATCCATTCTTCTGTTTTAATGAATGGCAATCTTCTTAATCTCAAAGCGAAATCTAAACACTTTTTGACCAGAAGCTAAAACTCTCCAATAGTGGAAAGTTCCAGAGATTGCTCATAACTAGCCTGCATCACAGTGACTCTAAAAATTCTTTAAAGCACATCTGTGATTTGGTCGCAAGGACATATGTTGCCATTTTTGATTGGCTAGTTTCTTATGCAGTTTGTGATTGGCCCGAATTAGGATGAAGTGTTGACAGGCCAAACACGACTCATAGCTCATGACAAGAAAGAAGGAGCTCTCCCTTGCTTTCTCTTTACTGTAGATAAGGCAGTGCATGGAGTATTCTGAACTTTGACTGATGGTTAATCTGAGTCTCAACTTTAGAGGTATGAAGCTGGTCTAGCTGATTCCATACATATTATTGAGTAATCAGTTTGTAAGGTTTATGTTTCTGTAGGTTTTTCTGACAGGATATGATCATAGATGAATTAATTTAATGGTGTTCTTTTATCTCTGTTAAGGCCTTGAAAGCTTTTATTGCGGATAAATACATGTAACCTTAGTTTCAGCTTGGTTTTCTCTGAAATGCCTTCAGGAACATGAATACTTCATGTCAGTAGTGTTTTTTCTCCGAGAGTGTTACATATGTATCATGATTTCCTGATTAATTTTGTATTGGCACTAGTGTGTGTCGCCGCAATTTCAGAATACACAGCAGTACTGTACATCTCTTATTATGTTTAGAAGACACTGGAAAACCAGTCAGCAAATTTACAAACAATCTGCCCTTAAAGGAATTCCCTCAAAATGTTTTTTTGTTCAGGAAGAAGGCGTTCAAGTTCAAACTGCTCAGTCATTGTTTACTGTAAAAAATGCTCTTTGCCAACTTCCAACTTTCATGCACATGTAAGAATTGGACCAATCACGAGGTGCGTAAAAAAAACATATGAAAACTGCCAACATTAAAGAAATGCTCACATATACTGTATATTATATCTGAGCAATTATGCTGAATATCAGAATGAGCTTTTGTGGCACTAATTCGCAGACAGACTATACTAATGGTATAGACCATGCATGGGCTGGCTGCAAAGCAGGCTACTCATTGCAAAGGTAATGAGATTCACTGATACCATCTTTACAGTAAGCAACTGGCACTTTTGAAAGTGAACAAAGTAGCTACATGTATGGTATGAAAATGGTGAGAATATCATTATTGGACATTCAAGTAGTAGCATCTTAGATAGATCATGAACACAACCATAAATACTCATAATCATTTGGAATTATGAATTTTCCTTAAACTAAAGTATACACAGTGTATGCAAGACACAAACCCAGCACAAGAATTTTATAGCTTACCATTTTCTAGTCCAACCCATCACTGTCTTCTCCTGAGCTTGCTTGACATCATCTGATGAAGGAAATAACTGCAGTTATAATGACATTATTATACATGTACATGTAATAATGAAAACAGAAATGTGCCACATAGTTGAGAACTTGTGTTTAACTGAAGGAAACAGTAGAGTAGGTTTAATACATCTTATTCAATTACATCTTAAAATTCAAGATGTAATTAAATAAGATGTATTAAACTTGGCTTTTTTTGCAAGTCACATTTTTTTTTCTTGAGGCTGTCTTCCCCCCCCCCCCCCCCCCCCCCCACCCCCCCTGCCACAAAACAAAATAGGAGCAGAGTGTCTACCCGTCACATTACTTTGTTCAGGGCTTCCGGAATTATGCGCAGATGCGAAATCGCATAATTTGCATAATTAAAAAACCATAGAGGCACATAATTTTTGAAAATTTTGAAAAATCTACTGACAAGCTATGTTTTTTTCATACCTTGAGAGATGCATGGAGATTTTTTTTCCCGTAAATATAGTACATTTTCACAACAAATAGCCACCGTTTCGTTGCAAAAAGCGTTCACAAATATCGCAAATCAACAAGGTATTTCAGGCGTTCTACTCTGCTGGCTGTTGGGGACTGTGCTCTAGTTTATTATATACCAAGAGCCATGATTGGAAGAAACATAGACAATCACAGCTTGGAAAAGAAAAAAAGCACCCTGCTTCGATTTATTCGGCGGCAAAACAACTTTCTTTTCCATGTTTTCACTTTGAAAATGGATAAGTTTGTATTAATAGTAAAACCAATGGAAAAGCCACGTAGCATTACACCACAAGAGAGGGCTAAGCAATATCCCGGGAAGTTCCATGCAGATAACAATCTCTTATCTTGTTCAACTGTGATGTTGTTGTGGATCACCACCAAAGGTCAGTTCTTGACAAGCACCTTTCAGCTGTTTCACACATCAAGCAAATGGATGAATCCTCTTTGAAGCAAGTGAAACAACAGACATTGAAGACTTCATTCAAGTGCAAAACTCCAGCTCACGAATAGAAAGTGAAAGTCTGCCGTGAGTAGATAAGGGCATGAGCTGCTGCAAACATACCACTAAACATATCAGAAAATCCTACAACGCGTGAATTTCGATCTTCTCTCCTGTGTAGTCAATTGTGGCGCGATCCCTGAGGGCACACAGCTTCGGGGCTGCTTATTAGATGTTTATGAGTTGGAAAAGGAAAAACTTAAGCAGAAAATTAAAGAGGCAAATGTTGCCCTCATGGTAGACGAGCTTGGCAATGACAATGGTCATTGTGTAATAGACATTATGGCGACAATTCTGGACGTCAACAAGCTTTCTCCCAGTGGCAGAAACATTGCTGACCGGTTAGATATGCACTTTGTGATAGAAACATATAACAAGACTGTGTCCCAAGCAGTTGTCAAGACTACCAATGACTATGGAATAGACTTTGATGGTGTCCTGATTTTTAATACTGACAACGCTAGTTACACGAAAAAGGCTTTCAGGGAAATGCTTTCATGTTTGTTCTGAAGTTGCGTCCATATAACCTGCCACAACCACATCATGAGTCTAGTGGCTGGTGATTTTAAGCAACATGTCAGCTTTGTCATAGAGTTTGCCAAGTGCATGAGGAATTTGTTTTTTATTCCAAGTGGGCACAAAGGTCGTTTCCTAAAATACATGAATGACTGTGCCAGTGATATCCAGGGCAAAGCTACTGTGCTTCCCAATCCATAAACGAAGAGCTGGTCAGCATAGTTGTGACTCAGCTGTGTACCACGCAAAGCACTTCAACATCTATGAGGATTTCATCACCCAAGAGATTCAGTGATGTGGTAAAAATGCTGTAAGTGTCCTGTTGTTGCGCCTTGAGAAAATGTATGGAGACGACACATTCATGAGTATGCTACACGCCAAGCTCAGGGTTGTTGCTTACACCAGCCCAATATTTATCCATCTAATGGATTATTTCCAACAGAGAATCCCTCATGTAACACAGTCACACAACAAAATGAAGAGTCTCTTTTGCATCCTCCACTCGAATTCTTCATTAAGCAAAGGTGAGTTGAAATTCTACTTCCAAGGCACATTGATGTTATTTACCAGCAAATGAGAAGTCTGATGTTGATCACACTGTCAGGTAAATAGCACATATCCAGTGAAAACAAAGCTTGCCAGCTCATTTCTTTTCATTTTTTAATGAGGAAAATCATGAAAAATTACTTGTAAAACTTTTTTGTGCAACCACAGCCCCATTCCTATGAGTAAAACAGCCATATGATGTAAAAAGAAATATCAGTTTTAAATTTCCATTTCAGGTTAGCATTCTCCGACACCAGAAGCTAGAGAAATACACAGATGAGGGCAGGGGACAACCTGGCAGTACTTTTCCTACATGATGTCAGAATACTAGATCCCCACAATCTTGTGAGTTTGGATACGACCCTTACGCCCAACAGTATCCCAGGGATTGAAGATGTGCCCCATATGGAGACTGATTTGTATGCCCATGTCATTGGCCCAGCGGCGATGAAAAGAAGCACAAATGGAAAGGTAGATGTTAAGCTGTTTTGGAAGTCGAGTACCAGTGAACTCCCCAACCTGTACAAAGTGGCCTCGATCTACTACACAGAGACACTGGGTTCTTATGATGTGGAGTGCTGCTTTTCCAATTACAACAACATTCTCGACGGGAAGTGAATGTCATTGGCACCAACAAGTAGCCTCAATGCAAACCATTTCCTTAACTGGAATCTGCAAGTTAAGTCTACAGTTACAGAAGAGGTACAGTTGTACGTTTCCATTTTTCAGCTATTATTAGAAGTCTGTTTAGTATTTTTTATTAAGGGTGTAAATAAAGATTATTATATTGTATTGTAGATGGTCTCCGAATGGACTCCAACTACTCCACTTCCTTGTGACTCACTTACAAAGTCCATCAACAAAGACCCAAGACCAAAAGAGTCCAATTCCTACAGATTCTACTGGCTCTGTTCCTATGTCCAGCAATTCAGTAGTCCCGCCTATCAAATTCCTGTCTAGGTCTTCTGGCAGTTCAGTGCATACATCAAACAAGTCAGTAGCCAGTCCAGATGACCCTGTTCATTCCTTGTAGGTATCAGGTTTTTTCAAACCAGCTACGAAGTCATCAAGGCAGGCCAATCCATCATCAAAACCACCAAACAAGCCCAATACCACCCATAAACAGAAAGGGATGCCTAAGAAAAGCAGTGCGTGGAAACGGTTTCGTTCTAGCCTAGGGACAGTTGCGAACCCCATGAAACCTATGAAAGTTAAGACTTCCTCGCCAGTTCCCTTATCAGTTAAGGTCCCATCACCAAATGATCCTCAAATACAGTGTGGCCTTGACAAGAACACCTCAGCTAAAGTTGAGAAAACAGAAGCCAAAGAATTTCCCTCCCACCTAAATGCAATAGTCAATGCAATGGTTGATGGTTCAGTAAAGTTAGTCCACTCTGTATTGTTGGCAATGATTTGAGCTCTCTCCATGGTGGCCATCAGAAGGACGAGGACAATATTACTTGAGTAATAAAATATTTTGTTATTGATTCGTACCTTAAAGTTATTGCCGAAACAGCTACATGTAATGCAGAAACCATAGAGAGGGAAGTTTTTGAGAAAGGGATCAGCAGTCAGCTTGCTGTGGATCTTCTTGGAGTTAAAGCTAACCTCAGGATGCAGGACTACATATATGTCCTTGTTCCGTGTAACCCAGTGAAGAGCAAGCACTGGTTTCTCCTTGTAGCTTTGCCCAAGCAAAAGTGCAGATAGTCATTATGGACAGCCTTCAAGGATCTTCTGTTAAGCCTACTCACAAAGTTGCCGTGCAAAATATGTGGAAGTTGCTAAAGGAAATTGATCCCTCACTGGATGATGAAACAACTGAATGGAGGTTTGTGAGCAATGCTAATGGCCAGCTACCACAGCAGGAGAATGGATACGATTGCGGTGTCTATGCATTCATTTATGCAAGATGCTTGCTAGGTTTTTCTGCAGCGGTAAGCAGTGATAGCATCCCTTCCTTCCGGAAGCAGATATTACTTGAGCTTCACAGGGTGAAGGTTGAAGATAAGTTACAACCAATACAAGAAGGGGAGTACTATGCAGTAGAATATCAGAAAGCATTCTACATTGGTCGCGTCCTAAGGAACAAGAATGCTACTCTGACAATAAAGTTCCCACACTCAGTCGGGGTAAAAGTGTTTGACTGGCCCAAATGTGATGACATTGACGACTGCTCCCCCCCTGGCTAATCTTTGGTTCACTTCAAATCCAAGGGAGTGGTCCACTCCGATTTCCTCAGTTGGAAGAGGTACAACATGTTTACCAGTATATAAAGAGGAGCAGGAAGAGATGAACATTGAAATATTATGTGTCAAAGCAAATATATATAGATGGTCTATAAATGCCTATTAGTCAGCTTTAGATTTTACAATGAGAATGTATTTCACTTTTGGATTCCATGTCAATCTGGTCAATGGAGCTTTTGCTTCTTTGTGCCGCCACCCAACATGTAAGAAGCAACGAGAAATATGTTTGGTGTAATGAATTGTTGTTGCTCATCATATTTGTCCTTTTATGTTTTATTTCAGTAATAAACATATGACTTTACCTCACTCACCCTGAAAAAATCTTAGCAGCATCAGTCAGTAAGTTGTTTTTGTTGACTTACTTACTTTGACTAACTTGATTTGCAAGCTTAATAAATTGAAACATTAAAATCTTCGCTTAAAAATATTGCACAACATTGTACAATTCGCTAATTCAGGATTTTTGCCGCATAATTTGCTGAAAAAAAAGACGTAATTCCGGAAGCCCTGTTTGTTGTGTTAACTTATCAAATAAGAGAAAATAAAGACACATCAAAATTTTGACCTGCATTCCTGCTGGTTTTTTATTTTGTCTCTTTCCTAACTGTTTGGATTTCTGACGCAAATGCTCAATCCAATTTGTTTTAAAATGTTCCCTTATAAAAAGGAGAATATTCTTTTTTATGTAGGGGAATACATTGAAACAAAGGGGATTGAGCATTTGAGTGAAGTATTCAACCAAACATAGAAAGGAACAAAGTGTGTTGTCTAAGAAACCATGCATCACCCCACCCCCACAATTACGTCCAACAGATCACTGTGACATTTTGTTTGTCTACCTACACACATCATTTACAGCCACTGGGTTTTTTTTGGTAATTCAACAGTTATCTGTCAGCATGTAGTGTAACATGCAGAATCAGCGTTATAAAACTGAAACTTTTGTGACACCACATTTGTGGTTGCATACCAGAAACAGAAGAATTTAAGCATATTTTTGGCCATTAACATTAATGGTTGCTGTTGCTTAAGAAATTTGACTACTGCTTACTTCTTAAAAGTATTAGATATGCTACTTAAGTAATAACCAAAGGGTAGGGAGTGCAAGGGACAATGATCAGAGGTCCAAACTCTTTTGCTCCAACGCAGTGCTTTGCGAAGTTTCACTTGATATATGGTCAAAACACACATGATCAGAGTACGAAGGGTTGAAGGTCGAAACACAAATGCATTTCTTTGTTGCTTTCTTATTAAAAATCCCTAATTTACCCATACAAAACTAACCACAAGGATTCTGTTGATCATAGTCAAATGGCATCAGTGTACAATAAAATAATCCTATTTGCTGAATAATAATATTTTACTCACCTCTTTTTGTAATAAATGGTAGTTGATCTCGAGAGAAAAATCATCTTTGGTTTGCACAAACCTACAAAACATTTGATAGAGGAACAAAGAAAAAAGGTTACCAGTTGCTTGTTCTCCTTTGCATCCATGGTAACTGTTTGTTCTTCATTGTTTGTTTGGTAAATGCTTGTGTGTGATGATAGCAACTGTTTCATATGATTTGTGTTTGAGTGCGTGTGCAGGACAACCACCTACATGTATTATTTGCCATTTCTGAATGGCAGCTGCTGATTCTTTTGTGTGTGCAAGGGAACCACTAGATTTCTGTGTGTAGATGATATAACTAGTTGTTCTTCTGTAAGTTGAAGGCATTAATATTGCTTGACTCTCTGTTACAATGCACTGGAAGAGACGTGTGTGAGAGTCATCTAAAATGAGGACTCCATAAAAACTCATCTCCAATGATAACAAAAGAAGTGCTAGGTCTTCACACTCTGTTCATGTTAGCTGATAAATCAGTATAGTATATGGTAGAGCTAGTTGGTGTGGTAAGCCTACTCTACTCACTTACTTCCACTGAATTGATGGATTAATTTTGCTCTTTGCTCTGGTGTGCATGAATGGTGCATGTAACTGTTTGCATTCCTTGTTAGCTTTCCTTGGCAGTAACACCATCTATAAATAATAATGTAGTTAATGGACTTGTTCTTCTGTTGGCTGTAGATCCTGTGAGCAATAAAAAGGGCAACCATTAAAGTAACCACCTGCCACTTTTTCATTTTTCAAAGGGACTGATAAGAAGCCATGGAAGGGAATGGAAACAAGAAATGCTCTGCATCATTATCACGGCCAGTCATTAAAAATTATTCTTCAGCTGTTCATCCGTTCAACCTCATCCATTCAAAAATTTTCATCATCCGTTCATGTTATCTATGCTATCGGTTTCTTATCTGTTCACTTGTCATGCGTTCGCATGCAGGGTGTTCATTTGTAAGGAATGTTTTTGTGTTAGAGGACACATTATTTTTATCAAGGTGCAAAGAAAATTGGTTTTACAGCTTGCTATTCAGTCAAGCTGTAGAAAGCATTAACTTGTCGACAAGTCTTTCAACTAGCTAAAAAAGAACTTTGTACAACCGCGAAGGTTGAGGTAAATCTGTGAAATCCTGTGAAAATTCGCAAAACACATGAAATACCATGAAATTTGCTAGAAATCAAATCAAAGACATGTCTGTACAACATATTTGAAACTTATCTCAGCTATTGGGGCAGTTTAATTGCGATAACCTTGATACTTTGTCACAGAAACAAGCAAGCAACATCCTAAAACTACCAAGAATAGATGTATGTCGTGGAAATTACTGGGCACTTTGGCATTGGTTCATTTCTCCATGGTACATGTATTGTTGTTGAAAAAGAGAATGATTATCTGTTAAAAAAAACATTAAAAATGCTGGTCAGATTATTGCAAAACCGATTGATTTTTAGCAAAATTCGCCAAGAAAATATCCTCAAAATCGGCCATATTTTTTCATTATTTTTCGTTTCTTAGAGAAGTCTACCCAAAAATTTGTGCGAAAATCCTGCAAAATCTGCCAATTTTCCGCGAATTTGTCCCTGAAAATCCTGGAACTTGACTTTTTTCTCTGCGATTTATCAGAGGCCCTGATCAGCACACTCTGGACTATCAGACAAGGGGCAGTGTAAAATGCAGACTGTGGACTGACTGCGTACTATTGTTGTTAGGGTTAGAAAACAATGGAACTATTGTTGTCTCATTCTCATTTGCATGGTGAAAATAATAGTTTGCAGTCTGAGTTTTACACTGACCGTTCACACAAATCTCTTAAAATATTGGTCATGGGTTGCAGCATACTGGCAACATTTTCTTTGACTTCATCAAATGGCTTTACAGGATGAAGATGAGCAGATTTTTTAATTAAATTGTGAGGTAAAAATTATCCCAATCCTCTATCAGATAAGTAAGTTCTGACACGAATAGCTCATGGAATGTACAATGGCATACGTGACCAAAATTTTAAGAGATTTGCATGAAGTTTGGTAACCGCGCCAAAACTTCCTTCCAAGTACTCTACAAAATAGATAAAAAACCATGACAAGGTCTACAGTATTGTCTGACACATAACACGTGAAGCTAACTTATTATTTACTTACCTCTTTTATTATCCAATTTTCCATGCTCTTGGGATAAATCAGCTTCAATTCACACAAACCTGCGCATGAGATTGAAGCTTAAGCTCAATATTACATACAGAAAAACCAATTGCCAAAATGCACTTTGATATACATGTATTTCTCAGCCAAACTTCAGAATACCCGGCCACTTCTTTGCTTTATGTCATTGAATAACAAGGGTGCCTATTGTGTTATACCTCGTTCTTTAAAACCTTCCGACAAATGTAAATGAGGTGGCCAACTTCAACTACTGTACAGAAAGAGCGATGTGATTAAGGTTCTAGTTTCTACGAAGTATAACATTCTAAATTAGCTGTTCACTTAAGTATCCGTAATAAGCTTAAGATCATAATTTGTGACCTCTCACGCGAAAACATACACTAACGGCTTCCCGTTTTCGAACGGAAATCCGTTCACAAGCCGTTTCTCACCCGTTCAGAAAAAATTTGCATCCGTTCGAACGGCTTGGGCGATCCGTTTAAAAAGGAAGTCAGCCCGTTTGTG